>CM053789.1:850665240-850712740 GCA_028749045.1 Cupressus sempervirens | reverse complement strand
AATACAAGAGCTAAGATGTATACCAAGAAACAATCTAAGTTTTGAAGGAATAATAGGTAGACTCACTGCATTTGAGTTATCTAATTTTGACAACTATAGACCAGAGAATGTTGAATCTGCCTTTAAGGCCAAGTTATCACTGAAAGATGCTGAACATGTGAAATCAAAGAAAGGAAGAAAAATGAAGTATGTATCCAATGACAGCAGCACTGATGAGGAAGATGTTGAAGAATTGGAAGCATTTCTTGCTAGAAGATTTCATAGAGGTAAAGGAAAATTCAAAGGTAAGATGCCTATCATTTGTTTCAATTGCAATGAATTAGGTCATATTGCTGCTAGGTGTACATAGAAAAAGGATTACAAGGAAGGCAACAAAAACAAATTTAGAAGAGATGATGACAAAAGAGATTACAAAGAAAAAGGTAAGAAGTGTTACATTGTTGAAGAAAATTCTGATGAAAATGATGATGAAGTTGTTTATGTAGCCATGAAGGATCAATTTGATGAAGAAGAACCCACAGCACTGGTAACATGTATGAACAAGAATGATAGGTGGATCATAGAGAGTGGATGCTTACATCACATGATAGGAGATAAAAGTAAGTTTGTTAACTTTACTCAGTATGATGGAAATAGTGTTAGATTTGGTAATGATGCTCCATGTCAAATCAAAGGAAAAGGTTCCACTAAGCTCACAGAACAAATTTCATGTGATAATGCATACTATGTTGAAGGATTAAACTACAATTTACTAAGTGTCTCATAGTTAGGCAATATAGGATGCAAAGTGGAATTTGGAAACAAAACTGCAAAAATCTATGATACTGATGGTAAACTGATAGGAAAAGGAGATCAAACAAAGAGTAATCTGTTTTACCTTGATATGGATGATGTTTCTTGTTTTATTGCAAAATTTGATGATGAATGGTTATGGCATAGAAGATTATGTCATGTCAACTTTGACAATCTGGTGAACATCAGTAAAATGAAGAAAGTCAAAGGTTTACCAAAATTGAAGAAGCCTGATAATATCATGTACAAACAATGTCAGTTAGGAAAGATGACTATGTCAAGTTTCAAGAGCAAAAACTATACATCTAAAGAAGTACTTGAATTAGTTCATACTGACTTATGTGGTCCAATGGAAGTAAAAATCTATAGAGGAGATAAATACATAATGTTGTTTGTTGATGACTATTTTAGGATGATGATTGTTATGTTCTTAAAACAAAAATTTGATGCTTTTCAAATGTTTAAGTGGTATGTGGCTAGAGTTGAAAATGAAACAGGAAAAAGCTTGAAATGCCTAAGATCAAACAGATGTGGTGAATCCACATCAAATGAATTCGAGATATTTTGTAATGATAAAGGAATCAAAAGACAAACGTCAGCTCCTAGAACTCCCCCACAGAATGGAATTGCTAAAAGAAGAAATAGATCTGTGATTGACTGTGTCAGAACACTAATGATGGAAAAGACTGTTGCTCTAAAATACTGGAGAGAAGTTGTAAGTGTAGTTATTCATACACTGAACCGAGTACAAGTCAAGAAAGGTACATATACAACACCTTTTGAATTATGGTATGGTCACTCACCCAATGTAAAACATTTCAAAGTGTTTGGTTGCAAATGCTTTATCCTTAAAGATGCTAGAAATAGAAAATTTGATGCAAAAAGTGATGAAGGTATATTTCTTGGTTACTCCACTAGAAGTAAGGCATATAAGTTTTTGAATATTAACATTAACAAAATTGTGAAAAGTGAAAATGTAAATTTTGATGAGCACACAGAATTTCGAGCTGAAGTACCAAAGAAAATGGAAGAGTACAGAACCTTTGTGTATTCTTATGAAGGAATGATTGTTGATGAGGATGATGTCAATCAAATTGAAAATCAACAACAAGTATCAGTTTCAGTCGAGTCACAACCAGTGAATGTCGAGTTGCAGAATGAAGAAAATGCACAATCTGATTCTGAAGGCAGTACACATGATGAAGAACAACCTGACAATGAAGTGCATAGTGTTAGAGTAAATAATTAATTATTAATTATTTATTCTATTTGCTTAAGCTTAGTTAGGTCATGCATTTATTTAATATTTTATATTTAATGCATGTAGTGGTTAGTTGTTGACAACACGGGAGTTTGTTCCCTTCTTGTTGTCAATATTATCTTCTACCACCTTCCAGCTTGTTCTACAAGCTTCCTTGAGCTCATTATAAGCGGGCTCCCTCATTGTATATCATATAACATATCTCATTTGTGCATATTGTAAATACATTTTCATTGTGTTTGCATAATTGTCTCTCATGTCCGTTCAGGGTTTTACCCTTGCTCCATGCTCTTCCCCTTCTTGGCTTCTCTTTGACAGGTTCTCGCATGCAAGTGATCTTGGGCATCTTCGGAGTTGGCTTTCCTCAACTCCAACATGGTATCAGAGCCTTCCTGCTGTTGCTTGTTGAAGAAATTTTGAAGCCGTGATTTGGAGTCACAAACCCTAGTTTGTTTGTGCATTTTTCTTCAAATCAAGGGATCAACAAATTTTCGGAGCACTTTGGGCCCAAACGGACATCACCATTGGATCCGTAAGGCCGTTTGCAATCAGGATTCATGTAAAGCTTGTCGTTTTTGGACACAGGGCAATTTTGGGGATTTTTTGAAGCCTCCAGGGTCTGCCGTACAGATCGTACGGATGCAGGGTCGAATTTTTTTTTTTTTTTATAATTAAAATGGGCTGCCACCAGTGCGCCGCTCGTCGACCACCCGCGCACCGCTCGCCGGCCACCATAGCCGGCTGAACCGCCGTTGGGCAGCCCCGCCCCAGCCGCCGCCGGCCAGTTGCCCCCACATCGCCCATCGCAGCGGCGCCGCCCTACGGCCACCTCCACCCGCCGATCTCCACCGTCTACTCCACCTCCGCTGATCTGCTCCGCTCGACAGGTGTCAACCCTTCCGCCCCACCACCTCTGCAACCGACACGTGGCAGGGGTGCCACATGGCACATTGCCACGTGGACCCTGCCACGCCAGCACTTTTCCCATGTGGCTGCCACATGGCATGCCACGTGGCACTCTTTTTTGCTATGACGGGTGACGGGTCGTCAAATTTTTTTCCTAAAATGCTGACGTCAGCACTGTGTCATCAGACCTGCCTTGCACCTCTCCTGATTTGCTTTTGGACCTACTTGTGGTTTTTTGGCCATAACTTTTGCATACGAAGGTATTTTTCCGATCCGAAAGAAGTACCAAAAAGCTGGTTCCAAGACGAAGATTTTGGTGTAGGTATTTTTTGGTTTTGATGCATTTTTATTGTCTATTTTTCAGTCAAAGTCCAAAGTCCTATTTTTACTCCGACATGCATATCTTTTGCGTCTCATGTCAGTTTTTTGAAAACTTTATATTTCTGAAATACTGGTTCTGTGTAATTTTAAAAAATGTAGTCCTTTTTCTTCATTTTTGGTCTCTACTCTTTCTATCATAGTTTTGGCATTTTTGCTATATGGTGGATATCTTGAGTGTTTTAGGCCCGAGGATCATTTTCCTAGCATGGTTTGCTTTCTTTTCGGCTATACTTTCTTTTGTTGCAGCTCTTTTTCCATTCTGATCATTGTAGCTATCATTTTGAAACACTTTTTTGTTTTGCACTTAGATAAAGTGCCACTTTTGCATTCTGGGAGTCATGAACGTTGTTTTGAGTTAGTTGTACATGCACTTTTTTCATAAAGCACCATGGGGGGGATTATTGTTTGTTGTTTTAGGCATTCTCCCTTTGTCAAGTGAGTGTCCCTTCCATGACATTAGCCCCATGCAGAGTCAGTTTGATCGTGTCTTTATCGGTGTCTATACCTCTTTTCCTCTCTCCTCATTCTTGGTTCGTTTGCAGGAGACTTTGGCCCACCTTCTCAGTTGCCTGTCATCACACCCCATCTACATTAGGGGGGGTTATTCTGTTGTTCTAATGCATCCTTGGTTCGATGGTTTGATAGTGTGAACTATGTATTTAGTGATTGATCCTATATACAAGGCGATTGCAGTGGTTGGCTACCTATGCATTTCGGTGAGATGGATCATCTACCATATAGACATGCTCGGTTCATGCCTTCTTCTTCCATGGAGGTTCTTTTAATCAGTAGTTTGGTAGATTTGCGGCTTCTTCATCCTTCAGTGATGCTGCTTCTTCATGATCACTCCTTGTTCCTGTTTTAGGGGACAATTTCCCTAGTTGGAGACTTCTTCAGTTCTTCACTAGGTTCTTACCTCTTTTTGGGGGAGGGTTTTTCCCGCGTGGTTTTCTCTCTTTCCCCATTTACAGAGGTTGCATCTTCTTGCATTGTACTTGGGTACCTAACATGGCCTCGTTGCCGAGACCCATTATGCATTCATCTTAGTTTTGTGAGCTTAAGGCATTTCCCTAAGTTGCACTTAAGGGGGGGTGTTAGAGTAAATAATTAATTATTTATTATTTATTCTATTTGCTTAAGCTTACTTAGGTCATGCATTTATTTAATATTTTATATTTAATTCATGTAGTGGTTAGTTGTTGACAACACGGGAGTTTGTTCCCTTCTTGTTGTCAATATTATCTTCTACCACCTTCCAACTTGTTCTACAAGCTTCCTTGAGCTCTTTATAAGAAGGCTCCCTAATTGTATATCATATAACATATCTCATTTGTGCATATTGTAAATACATTTTCATTGTGTTTGCATAATTGTCTCTCATGTCCGTTTAGGGTTTTTCCCTTGCTCCATGCTCTTCCCCTTCTTGGCTTCTCTTTGACAGGTTCTCGCATGCAGGTGATCTTGAGCATCTTCGGAGTTGGCTTTCCTCAACTCCAACACATAGTGATCTTGAATCTGAAAGATCAAACATGGAAACAAGGACAGAGCCAAGATTATCCAAATATGTAAAAAGACATCACCCTGCTAAACAGATAATTGGTGACAAAAATGCAAGACCAATGACAAGGAACAAACTAAGACATGAATCGTGTCTGATCAGCAAATCTGAACCTAAGACAGTATATGGTGCATTACAAGATGATAACTGGTGTAAAGCTATGGAAGAAAAAATTGATCAAATAAAGAAAAACAAAACTTGGAGTTTGGTTCCCAGACCAACTGACAAGAATGTGATTGGCACCAAGTGGGTATTTAGAAACAAGCTAAATGAGAATGGTGAGATTACTAGAAACAAAGCTAGACTAGTATGCAAGGGTTATGCTCAAGAAGAAGCAATAGACTATGGGGAAATCGTTGCCCCTGTTGCTAGAATGGAAGGAGTAAGAACTTTACTTGCATATGCTGCCTACAAAGATTTTAAAGTCTATCAGATGGATGTAAAATCTACTTTCTTAAATGGTATACTAGAAGAAAAAGTCTACATTGAACAACTAGAAGGATTTGTTGATGAAAACAACAGGGATATGGTTTGTAAGCTACATAAAGAACTCTATGGTTTGAAACAAGCACCTAGAGCATGGTATGAGAGACTTCACAAGTATCTAATACAAATAGGATTTGAAAGAATTGATGATAACATCAACATGTACATCAAAGCAGAAGAAGGTAAAGACATTATTGTATCTGAAATCTTTGTGGATGACATAGTGTTCATTGGAAAGGAAGTGCTTTGCAAAGGCTTTGCTGACAAAATGAAACATGAATTTGAGATGTCTATGTTTGGAGAAATCAAATTCTTTTTTGGATTGCAAGTATATCAACTCAAACATGGTATATTTGTGACACAATCAAAATACATCAAAGAGATTCTTAAAACATTCGGATTAGAGGAGTCCAAACCGGTCAGCACACCAATGGCAATAGGAAATAAGCTGTCCAAAAATGATGAATTAAATGAAGTCAATCAAAAAATGTATAGATCCATGATTGGAAAACTACAATATGTTGTACATAGTAGACCAGACATAGCATTAGCAGTTGGAATAGTAGCCAGATTCTCTGCTAATCCCAAAGAAAATCATCTCATAGCAGTAAAAAGAATAATGAGATATCTTAAAGGAACTGATAACCTTGGTCTATACTACAAAAAGAATGAAAAATTTGAGCTCAATGCATATACAGATGCAAACTAGGGAGGCAACATTGATGATAGAAAAAGCACAAGTGGAGGCACATTATTTCTAGGCAAAAGGCTAGTTACCTAGACTAGCAAGAAACAAACATGTACATCCCAGTCTACTGCAGAGTCAGAATATGTAGCAGCTGCAGTCAATTGCACAAACATTGCATGGCTCACACATCTATTGAAAGGAATGAAAGAAGAGGTAACAAAACCTGTGATATTATATTGTGATAATACAAGTGCTATAAACATATTCGAAAATCTAGTGATGCATGCAAAAACCAAGCATATCGCAATCAAATATCATTATGTCAGAGAATTGGTAGAAGAAAAACAAGTGAAGTTGTAATACATTCACACAAAGGAACAAACTGCAGATATCTTCACCAAACCATTTCCCAAGGATGCTTATGAATATCTTAGAGGCAAGTTGGGGGTAATAGCCCTAACTCAAGCAGTTTAAACCAACAAGGATGCTGCCCTGCATCAACAGAAACAAATCATTGAAATATCAGAAGAGTGATGCAGAGGATGACAGTAGGAGCAGAAACTCCAAATCAGTCACAAGCATGGTGACAGAGGGAGAAAACAACAAGAAGCCAAAGCTCATATTTAGCATGATAAAGATGCTACATCTTTGGCATTTATGTCAAAGAGGGAGAAATGTGCAGAAACTTGATCAATATATAAGAAAGAGGGAGATATATATGAAAGAGGGAGATATATGAGATCAGTAGTAAAAGATGCAGTAGCAAAGAAATATAGCAGACAACTTATACAATCTTGGTGGTAACTACGTTGATCAATTGATCAGTTTGGTTTGTCATCAATGCCAAAGAGGAAGATTGTTGGAAATGATTGAAATGATCATAAGAAAAGTTGTTGGAATGATATATGGAACTGCTAAAGAATGTTCTCAATCATTGTTTTGTCATTGATGTCAAACTTGCTACTTGCAGGAATGACAATTGCTTTAGTGATCCAAATACTATCAATTAGTTGATTGTCAAGGAGGAGGCAATCAATAAGATGTAACTAGAACACCTAGAGAAAGGTTGAAGTTATGATGTTGTAATGAAGTACAAGGATCAACTAAGCCATTGATAAAAAAAGTGTATTTGATGACATACTATAAGATACATAGAATGGGCATAATGAAACATATCAAAGATGTAAACTTTTAGCTAAGACATTTGTAAAGCTCAACTAAGTTCATGGAAAAGACAGTAAGAGCCGAGTAAACTTCAAGTGCCGAGCAAGTTCAAGTGCCGAGTAAACTTCAAGTGCTGAGAAAATTCAATTGTTGAGTAAACTTCAAGTGCTGAGCAAGTTCAAGTGCCAAGTAAACTTTAAGTGCCGAGCAAGTTCAAGTGCCGAGTGATATCGAGTGCTGAGCAGAGATAGGTGCTAAGTAACACAGAGATGACGAGCACTAGTAAAACCAATAGTGCCAAGTAACATAGAGATGTCGAGCACCAGTAAAACCAATAGTGCCGAGTAACACAGAGATGCCGAGCACCAGTAAATCAATAATGCCAAGTTGCTACATTATTTTGAAAATTGAAGATTCGCCAGATCTAAACTAGTAAGGTTGTTATCTAGAAGTTTGTGAATTAAAATGGAAGATAAGAATGATGAGCTGGTGGCACAGAATACCATGTAAAACATTTTAAGAATACAACTGACAAAGTTTGAAGATAAGAACAAGATATGAGGTAGATACATTGTATCCTACCTAATCCATTCGAAACCCTAAAATTGGAGAGGGAGAAATGAGTGGCAAAGGCAAATCAGATTTCTATTTAAGGAGTCATAAGTTAATGAAAAAAAAGAGAGAGGCGGTCAAGCATGAAAGCATGAAATGCTGAAGGAGGTGCTAAGGAGATAAGAGAGCATAGTTACTCTGTTTCAGTAAGAAGACCCCTAATATGGATGCATTGGTACAATGAGTTAGAAGACTCAAGGAGACAAAGCTTGAGAAGAAGTCAAGTAGTCAGAGCTGAAGTGATTGAAGCCAAGCATTAGGATTGAACTGAAAGTGTGATCTGAAATCTACAAAGTATGTTGTAAGTTATATCAGATCAAAAGACCATTATCGTTACTTTCTAGCAATTGTAACAGTAAAGTTTAAATCCTATGGACTTAGGTTGGTTTAATAGCCATGAGATAAATCCTTTAACAGGGTGACATTCCAAGTGAATGTTCTAAAGTCCTTTAACCAGGCCCATTCCTAACAGTTTGGTGAAATCCTCTAACAAGGTCACATTTAATAGTGTGTTGTAAGTCTTTAACAGGGCAGGCTTTTAACAGGGCATCACTTCAGAAGAGTGAGAATCAAGTAGCATGTTACTGGAGGTTATTTCCAAATTAAGTTTTCACATAAATCATTGTGTCATGTGTTGATCTTGCATGTTTTATCTTTGCATGTTGATTTACTGTAACTTGCTAATATGGTTGAGTTAAAGTTTGGATGGATGAAAAGTGTATGGATTCATTAAAAGTAGTGAAAAAGTATTAATAGGGCATTTGGACCTTGGATAACTGATTCACGCCCCCCCCCCCCCTCTCAGTTATTCTAAAGAATTCTAACAATTATTTTATTTGGAAATCAACAAGTATTATTTTAATAATTTAAATAAATAAATTACCCTTAAATTATTTTAGAAAATTGACTTAAAATCAAATGGGGGTAATTTTGTGCTTTATTTGAACATAAGAATGGGTTAATTGTAAGGGTGAATTGTGAAACTTATTTACTTGAAACATACATTAATCTAGAAACTAAAACCTTACATTTAACTCAACAATATGTTTTCTAAATCAAACTAGACTATAAAACCTACACCTTGTTATCTATATATTGTCTTTGTTTTGGGTTTAGGTTGACTAGAGTGTTGACTAGTTCTAGGACGTCTACTAGAGGCTTAAGAGTTATGTGTTTGTACTTTTATGATGAATTGATCTTGATCTTTTAAAATCAACCATGGTAATGTGTCTGGTATGTTCTATGATGAGTTGTATTTATTGTTCATTATTGCTTTCCAATGTTCTTGTGTGAAATTGAGGTGAATGTTTTAACATATTTGACTTAACCATTTTGGGTCTTCGATCAGTATTTTTGGATGCTTTCTAGTTGCTTCTAGAGAATTGATGTGTTGTTGAGATTATCTTTTGATGCTTTCTAGTCACTTGTATAGGGTTGAGGTGAAACTTTTGATTCTTTTATTTGTACTTTTATAAGCCTAGGGTAGGTAATCTATATGTTAAGTTGGGAAGTGCCTTGCAATGGGGGTCGGGGCCCAAAGTGGCTACCACAATAACTCATTGTAAGTAGTTTAATAAGTGATAACATTTCATTAAATGAGGTTAAAATGAATTAACAAGATATTGGTACCACAAAAAGTCACTAAGGGGCTAGAGGATTAAAAGAATAGATGGGTAACCTTAAGAGTTGACTCATTAGTATGCCTTGTTAGTACGAGAGGATACTAGTGTTGCATAAGGTCACTAGGGGGCCAGAGGGTTAAAAGACTAGTTGGGTAACCCTAGTGTTGATTCATGTGATGACACTTGCCCACTAATAGTATATATTTCCTATGTGTCTTTATGTGCCTTTGGGTCTAGATGTCGTGTTTATTTGTAACCTTTGAGTTAGATTACTTTTAGGGTTTCCTGGACTTAGATATTACTTTTGATATTTGGTTTGTTATCTTGTTTGGGACTTGAGACTATCTCCTCAGCATGGTGGGAGTGGGCCATTTAGGTTCCACGTGGTCGGGTGGTAGTGGTTTTTGCTCTTACCATTGAGATCCATCTATAGATGTCGTGGCTAGAGTTTCCTTCTCTACTTTTCCTTTCATTCTATCTCTGTGTATTGTGATGGATGGTTGTATCTTTATGATGGATAGTTATATTTTTATTATGGATGGTTTCATTTATTGTATTTTACTTTGTATCATGGATCCGAGGAGGATGATGTAGTTCTATTTTTATAAATGTATATTCTTTTAGCCTTTCATACCCTATGACATGTACAATGGATGATTGAGCATTCCAAATTTTATTACCAAGTGGCATTCAGAACAAATGTATATTATTTAAATGGACTTTGGACTTTTAATTATTCTTTCATATGGATGTGGTATTGGTTATACTTAGTATTAATTAAATTTGAATGTGACTCAACATCTTGAGATCCTTAAGGAATGTAATCTGCTATGTTTTCTTATGTGTGATTGTATGTTTTGCTTCCATTATTTTATGTTTGATGTGTATGTTATTCTTTCTATAAAAAAAAGATTGGAAAACTAAGTAAAACTTTAGGTAAATTCTTTTGGATCCCTTGGCAGGGTGTTACAGTGGTTCCATCTTGGGTGATGTTGAAACTTGTAGTGTTGGCCAACACAAAGTTACCAACTAGTGAATCTCTCTAACCATTCATCATGGGATTGAACTATTTGTTCTGTTAGCTCTAAGTGACTAGGTAAACCCTAGTCCCAAGCTCATTCCATCCCATTGATTTCTTGAACATTCTTAGGCACACCGAATGTAATTGATCATAAGAGTCACTAAATGCCATATGATAATGATCTTTGACGGGGCATATCTCAGAGCTCATGCGAGGACTAGATGCAATTTTAGGTGCTATAGGATCATGTTTTCAATGCCTAAAATAAACTCTCTAACTTTTTGAATATTGGACTCTATTTTTCTATTTTGATTTTGCGGCTCCATCTTGGGTGATGTTGAAACTTGTAGTGTTGGCTAGTACAAAGTCACCAATTAGTGAATCTCTCTAATTGTTTGTCGTGGGATTGAATTGTCTATTCTGTTAGGTCTAAGTGGCTAGGTAAACCCTAGTCCCATGCTCTTCCCATCCTTTTGATTGTTTGAAAGTTGTCAGGCATGCTGAACGAAATTGACCCTAAGAGTCACTAAATGCCATAGGACATCGATCTTTGATGGGGCATATCTAGGAGCTCATGTGAGGTCTGGGTGCTATAGGATCATGTTGTGTACACCTATAATAATTTATCTCTCTTTTTGGAAAATTGGATTCTATTTTGATTTTGTGGCCCCATCTCAGGTGATGCTGAAACTTATAGTGTTGGCTAGTACAAAGTTGCCAACTGGTGAATCTCTCTAACCATTCATCCTGGGATTGAACTATCTATTCTGTTAGCTCTAAGTGGTTGGTTAAACCCTAGTTCCAAGATCATCCCATCCCATTGATTGATCAAATTTTGTCGGGCATGCCAAACATAATTGATCCTAAGAGTCACTAAATGCCAGAGGACATTAATAGATGACGGGCCATATCTTAGATCTTGTGTGAGGTATGGATGTAATTTTGGGTGCTACAATATTGTGTTATCAACACCCACAATAACCTCTCTCACTTTTTGGAGATTAGATTCTATTTTGATTTTCTAAACTCATCTTGAGTGATGTTGAAACTTGTAGTGTTGGCCAATATAAAGTCACCAATTGGTGAATCTCTCTAACCATTCATCGTGAGATCAAGCTGTCTATTTTGTTAGCTCTAAGTGGCTGGGTAAACCCAAGTCACAAGATCATCCCATCATATTGATTGCTTGAACATTCTCATCTTGTCACATTGACTGCTTGAATATTCTTAGGCACGTCAAATGAAATTGACCCTAAGAGTCACTAAATATTTTGTGTCGATACTTGGAAGAATGAAAAAGATACAAGAATTTGAACACTTAAAGGAAAGTTTAACGAATTAAAAAGCACTTTACAAACATGATCTAACTTAATCCAAGGTAAATCTTCAACATTTAATGTAGTTTCTTCTTTGGCCCCTTCATGGAGATTGTGTTTGACATTCTTCTAAGTTGTCTAATTAATACTGCTTTTGCTCAAGTGTTTCATATATAGTATTGCATTTCCATTTCCATTTTATATTACTGTAGATAAGACACCTAATGTCATGATTATATCTCCATTCAAGAAGCCATGGATTCAACATACATGTTGTGTACAACATTAGTTTATTGAGGACTTGACATGAAAACAGGTTGACCACCACCAAAAGGCCACTTGGAAACATTTCTCCCTGCCATGACTTTCAAAATCATATTTCTCATTCTATCATTGCCCTTACAAAGATATATTTTGAGGAATATTAAAGGCACAACAACTGTAGAAAGCCATGACTGCCAATTTGAATCCATGGTGCAAGAATTTATTCCTCCTATAGTACAATACATGACTCTCCCTCCACGCGCATCCACTTTCCCAAATTTCCCTCCAATAGTGAATGCAACCTCATTGATATCATACAATATTGTTCTAGCTCCATGCCTACAATAGATAAAACATGTTCCACACATCATGAATTATATTTCAAAAATATCTCCACTGAATTTCCCTCTCATGGGTTGCTTGATTCCTTTGCTCTTATAAATACTCCCTTTCCTAGTGGAAAAATAGTGGAACCATCTAATTGTTTGCCCAATTTTTCAGTTTTCCCTCCTCATGAGCAATAAGGTTTGAAGGGTCCACCTCGACAACATCATTATATGAACTTTCACCCACTTTGACTACCTAGTGTCCCTCCTATTGTTTATTAGCTTGCACATACTTAAACAAGGCTTAATCAAACCAACTTGATCTAAGCACACCAACACACCACCCTGACTTGGCTAGAGTCACAACAAGCCTCAAAGTAAAAACAACACAAACAAAGCCAAAAAAAGGGTTGTTACATGCTCTGCACCAAGATAATGATAGAAAAAAGATATCCAAGAAAAAATGCAACAACTATAGCTATAGGAATCATAAGAAGAGCATACATAATGTGTTTTCATGAATGAAGCTCTTGAAGAGATGGATAAGCAAACAATATTGATATCAAATTCCATGAATAAATTAAAAACTTTATTTCAAGTCTTCTCATGTTCTAAAGATAAAACATATAATATAAACTCTTCAAATGTTTATGATAACAATAAGAGTCAAGCTTAGACATTTACACAATGCAACCAACTTAAAACTCAAACTTCTATGTTAATTGTATAACACTAATAAGAATTCAAGTTTCATTGTTCTCATCCTAACAAAAACTCTAAATAAGTTACTCATAATTTGTACAATTTAAATAAAAATTAATATCATAGCCTTATTGATATGTCAAAAGATACTATCAAAGCTTATTATAATGATTCCTACCCTTATTTTGGATGTAAATTACATTAAAATAAAATACATGAAATAATTAAAATGTAAACAAAAAAGCAAGATATATATTATGATAACCAATAATGTCATAAATGAACAAACTGATACATCAAAGATGTAAGTCTAATAATGTCATGCATCAAATCTATGTCATACATCGAATATAAAATGTCATATATACATCAAATGTATGTCGAATATGTCCACTAACATAAAATCCAAGATATATGTTCACTAATGCCTATACATGTGTGTCCATACCTATATCTTCTCCTTCCCATGAGGGGAAGGAAACAAATCCATAGAGGTCTTAGGTCATTGCGTGGAGGGAGATGATGGGGTCTTCCTCACATGTGTGCATGTCCTCTTATTTAGGATCCTCTCTAACTAGAGCTGATACAAAAAAAGTACATATGAATCAATAATTATTATACATTAAAATCAAATATATGTAGACAAAAAATTAATTATTGTCTGACCACCATCAAATAACCACTCTATACATCCACCTCAAAGGCTTGTAGACAATTGGAAGTAACAAGACTCTACAACAATTCAATCAATATAATCACTCGATCATACTTATAAATACAATTTGAAATTTTAATACTAACTATTAGAGATAACAACTAAAACTATGAAAAATCTTTCATATCTTGGTCAATGTCTTTGAATTAGCCATCACGACAACACCTCCCTGATGGATGGACTGGTGAAGATGAGGAGGAGTCTCAGATGCCAACAAATGAAAATAATATAATAAAATTTACATGCTTTTTATAGAATATAATATAATTAAATGAATTAAATTAATATGAAACAAATGTACCTCTATGAAGCTCGTATCATGCCTAGGCTTAGAGTCCTTTATGAATGTTGATGGTCCAATAGAGAACTAATACACATGGATAATTTTTTTGTCAATCCTTCATATTATTACTTAATAAATATATGTATTAATTTAAATGATTAAATTGATACATACCACTTGACTCATTGATAGGATGTAAAATGGGGCCAAGAAATCTATACTGGGGACATCAACTCTCTTACCTTGAATTTTGAACAATGTCAAGACATGCTAATTAAATAGTCATTCACTGTACATATGAAATGTGATCAAATTAGTTTATTATAATTATAATTTACTTGTGTGTCAATGCCAAATGTGTCACTCAAGAACTCATCAGTGACTAGCCCATCATTTATAGTATCTCCAACATGACTACCAAATGTGCATGAGGATCTACATGATGTGCACATGTGACCACGATGCAAACAAGGCTCCTACTCAACTAATGGACTAACACAATGAATGAGGGTCTATGTCAAAGAATTGATAGTCCCTAGAGTATTGGTTTCTATATGTTGCTTTACATTTCAAGGAATAATAACATGCTCATCTAGTGGCTTGACAATAGGCACCCTAACTGCATTAGGGTCACGATGTGCCCCCAACCTCTCAAATGATGATGCCCCACCTCTACCCTAAGAATCTGACATGTCAAAATAATTGGGGATCTCTCCAAAGAAAAATTAACAATATAATTTCTTTAAGAAATACATTGGAAGCTTGTGATTATTGCAGGGAGGGCATCAAAGACCATGCACAATCTATCCCAAAAATTATTTCTAATATCATCATATGTGCACTAGTGGATGGGGAACCTTTTAGTTCCATGTTTAACAATGTCTTGTTCTCCAGGCTTTTTTAAAAATGTACATATGCTACCTTTTGTTGTGTCCTTTTTTCATAATATCTTCTTTGTTCTTCTCTTTTAACACACCAAATATGCAATCAACCACTAACATAAGATACATGGCTCATAATGGACTCAAGGGAGGATGCCAATTGTGCTATCATAGGATTAGTTTTCCTACAAGCTTTCAACCTATCAATGATTTCTTATAATTTATTTTTCCCTCTTTCTATTTCATTCATTATATTGTCTCGGATGCTAGGAGGAGGTCTTTCAATCGATGGAGGTTGTGGAAGTTCTTTCTCTTCTTGTGAAGGGTTTTCATTTTGATCTTGTGGAGGGTTTTCATTTTGATTTTGTTGATCATGTTGGGGATTTGGTGGTTAATTATTCATATTTCCTGATAAGAAACCAATTTCACTTTGAATAAAAAAAAAAAATTGAAGTAAAACTAAAAAACATACAAAATAATGCAAAAACATACAAGAAAATGTAATAACATACAAAACAATACAAAAACAAGAGTAGAAAATGTACTTGATGATCTTGATCTTGATCTTCAATGGAGAGGAGGTATTTTGAGGAGGAGAGAGAAAATTATTCAATTTCTACAAACCATGTGCACACTATTGAGGGGAAAGAAGGCACTGGCAAAAGGAAATAAGAGAAAATGGAATGGGTTGTAGGTTTCCAGCCCATATATAGAGTTTTTACAAAGTGCGCACGCGCTTTGGCTTGGGTTAAGCCAATGCACATGCACACTTTTAGAATATTTAAAATTTTAGTTATGTGTCATCTTTTTGGCACCACAACTTGGTGCATTTTCCTAGTGAACTTGTTGGTTGATGCTTAATTCCTTCTTTGATCGAGTTTGTTTGTGATTGGTTCCTAGTATGAGCTGACATGTTTGTTTAATTTGTAACTTGAATTTAACGTTAGGATCATGCACTAGGATGTGTGTATACTATTATAAGGTTAGCATTCTCTTATTTAAATATCTAGAATCTTCTATAAGACATTTTGGTTAGTATAAGTAGAGGTATCTAGGCTTAGGTTAAGTAGTGCTTAGAGAGTTTTGAAATGTGAAAGATCATAGAATGAGTCTAGAGTTAGAATTTGCAAACACCGTAGATCTTGAAGTTTCAATGTTTAATCATCTTGTATTATTTGCAACCTAGGAGGCCTCATAGTTGGGCATGTTTGTGGAAAAATTGATGAATAATTAAAGACAATTATTATTTCTTCTCTCTTTGGCATTGTTCTTTGTGTTTTCCTTCCATTGTGTTTACTTAGCAAGGTGTTTGGACTGTTAGGTGTGCCTTTGGCCCTAATTTTCCAACCATCCTTTTGTAAGGTGGTATCAAAGCTTTAGGTTCATCCTTGTGAATATTGGATCACGTAGAACCTTGATTGATTTTGGTTGTAGGGTGGTAGATCTGTACATTTTACCTATAACTGGTAGAGGGTTACAATCTTGCAAGAACTTGTTTGTCAAAATGGTTTGAGGTAGAGGAAATGTTGGTCATGCCATATTGAGATAGATAGAAACTAGATTAGATACTTTGGAGACATTCTAGAGGATAGAAGTGCATCTTGATGATGTGAGTGATGATGAAGAAATGACACCAAACCCTAATCCAAAGCCTGAAGAAGATCAAGATGAGGAAAGACTGTTGAGAGTGTTGTCTAGAGCACATTCAAAGCCTATTGTATAAGTTGTTCCTTATGATGGAAAGATAGATACCAATGTCATTTTGGATTAGATATTTGATATTGAGAAGTTATTTGAGTTTGAAAACACTCTTGATAATAGGAAGGCAAAGATTACAGTCACTAGGTTGAAAGGTCATGCCTCACTGTCATGGGACAATTTGAAAACTAATAGATAGAGAAGAGGAAAAGAAAATATTAGAACATGGTTGAAAATGGTGAACAATGAGAAGAAGAAGTTCCTTTCTGTTGATTACTAAGTTAGTTTTTTGAGGAAGATGCAAAATCTAAGATAAAGTTTAACATGATTATGAAGGAGTACACTAAGGAATTCTATAGGTTGGATATCATATCTAGACATGTGGATGATGAAGTTGAGAAAGTTGCAAGGTACCTAAATGGTTTGAGATATGAGATTCAAGATGAAATCAATTTTGTGAAATTGGATAGTGTGGAAGAAGCATATCAATATACTTTGAAATTTGCCGAGGAAATCTTGACAAAGAAGCATGAGCAAAGACAAAGAGGTAGAGGTGGTAGATTCTAGAGAGGCAAAGGAAGATCTTATGGAGAAAGTAAAAGATCTGATAATAAGTGTCAGATAAAGGAAAATTTGAATGGAAAAGTGATGAGAAAGGTAAGACTAAGTAGAAAGGTAGTAATTCTTACTGAGGAGGTACTAGTTCTTATAGATGAAGAGATAATTCTTACCCTAGAGGTGGTTTTCATGGTAATTGTTTCAAATGTGGAAAAGAAGGGGATAGATCCTTTGAGTGTAAATAAACTAGTGAGAATGAAAATGGCAACATATATGTTATGATTCAAGGAGATCTTGAGGGTTCATCAAATGGACTTGAGGTTGGAGAAAACTTGATGGTAAAGAGAAATTTGTATAGTGAAAGAGTTGATGAAGAACCTATCCTAAAGAGAAGTATTTTCAAAACTAGATGTAACATGGAAAAAAATTGCTGCAAAGTGATTGTTGATAGTGGTAGTTCAGAAAATTTGGCATTATGAGGAGTTGGTTAGAAAGTTGCAGTTATAGAGGTTGAGACATGCTAAACCCTATCATGTTTCATGGATCAAGGATGAACATAAATTGTTGGTATTTGAGCAATGTGTTGTAAAATTCAAGATTATAAACTACTTTGATGAAGTTATATTTGATATTATACCTATTAGTTGTTTTCATATTATATTGGGTAGACCTTGGCACTATGATAGACATGTTGTGCATGATGGTTTATTGAACCAATATACTCTTTGTGTGAATGGAGTGAAGAAAACATTGTTGCCTTTAATTGAAGTTCACTTATGAAGTAAATTGTACTACCATTAGAATTTGTATGGTCAATGGGAAACAATTTGAGAAGGAGATGAAGAAGAACTAAGTCTGTTTTGTTGTAGTTCCTAGAGGGCCAAGTTGCAATAGTAATGGTCGAGTGACAAAAGTAATGGCCAAGTGACAAAAGATAGTAGAAGCCGAGTAATAGTAGAAGCTGAAAGTGTTAGCTGAGTGCCAACAAAAATTGAAAACTTATTGAATGAGTACAAGGAGATCATTGTAGAAGATATCTTTGATGGTTTACCACCAGTAAGAAGTATGTCATTAAATGTATCTAATTCTTGGAGCTAGTTTTCCAAATAAAACACTTAATAGATTGAAACTTACTGAGAATGAAGAACTTAACATACATGTGCAAGAGTTGTTGCATAAAGGTTTGATAAGAGATAGCTTGATTCCATCTGTTGTACTTGCTGTATTGGAACCTAAGAAGAATGGATAATGGAGAATGTGTACTTATTCTAGATGTATTAACAAGATAATAGTGAAGTATAAGTTTCTTATATCAAGGATCGATAACATAATGGATTGTTTGAGTGGAGTGAAATATTTTACCAAGATTGATTTGAAGAGTGGTTATCATCATATCAAAATCAGAGAAAGCGATGAGTGGAAGACTAATTTTAAGACAAAAGATGGTTTATATGAGTGGTTGGTTATGCCTTTTGGTTTGACTAATGCATCGAGTACTTTCATGAGGTTGATGAATGAAGTTCTCAAAATATTTTTGGGTAAGTTTATGATTGTTTATTTGGATGATATTATGATATTCAGTGACACTAAGGAAGAACATCTTGACCATATTAGGCAAGTGTTGCAAAAGATAAAAGAGGAGAACCTACTAATTAATTTGAAAAAATATTCATTTATGCAAGAGGATATTGTGTATTTGGGAATTTTTCATTTCAGCTAGTGGTTTGAGAATGGATCCTGAGAAGGTTAAAGCAATTCTGGAGTGGCCTACACCTACAAGTGTGGGTGAGGTAAGAATATTTTATGATTTTGTTAGTTTCTATAGAAATTTTATAGAAAATTTCAGTTCTATTTGTAATGCTATGACTAAGACTATGAGAGGAGACAAAATGGATTTCAAGTGGACACATGAAGCTAATAAGAGTTTTGAGACTTTGAAACAAAAGGTTGTTGAATTACATGTATTAGCTTTACCTGATTTCAATAAGGTATTTCAAGTTGAATGTGATGCAAGTGGTAGTGTAATAGGAGATGTGTTGATTCAAGAAGGTAAACATGTTGCTTTCTTTAGTGAGAAGTTGAATGATGCTAAAAGGAAGTATTTTGTATACAATCAAGAGTTTTATGCTATTGTTCAAGCCTTAAAGAAGTGGAGACATTATTTGATTCTTAAGGAATTTGTGTTGTATACTGATCATAAGTCTTTATATATTTGGGAAGTCAACATAATTTGAATCAGAGACATATGAAGTGTGTTGAGTACTTGTAAAGTTTCACATTTGTGTTCAAGCATAAAAGTGAGGTCACTAACTGAGTTGTAGATGCATTAAGAAAAATACATTCTTTATTGACTGAGATGAAAATTGTAGTTTTTGGCTTTGATGAGATAAAGGAGTTATATGACAATGACCCTAATTTTTTTAAGGTGTGGAGAGAGTACAAAGCACTAAATCTATCAGATAAATCAACTAAGTATGATGAGTATTTCATTCAAGAAAGTATGTTGTTCAAAGAGATTTAGTTGTATATACCAAGAAGTTCTATGAGAATTAATTTGATTAAGGAAAAGCATTGTGGTGGATTGGCTAGAAACTTTGGTATTGATAAGACATTGAATTTTCTTGAGGCTAAGTATTATTCACCACATATGCATAAGGATGTTTAGAAGTTTGTAAGGAGTTGTGGAATTTGTCTAGTTGAAAAGCGAGTAAGTCAGAATCCTAGATTGTAAACACCTATTTTCGTTCATGAGAAACCTTGAAGTGACATTAGTACGGATTTTTTTCTTGGATTACCTAAGACAATAAGAGGGTATGATTCTATATTTTTTGTTGTGGATAGATTATCTAAGATGAAACATTTCATACCATGTAGGAAGAAATATTATGAAGTGCACGTTTCTTAGCTTTTCTTCAAAGAGGTTGTTAGATTGCATCGATTACCAAGAAGTATTATCTAGGATAGAGATAGAAAGTTTGTTGGTTATTTATGGAGGACTTTGTGGGAAAAGATGGATACTGAGTTGAATTTTGGTTCTACATTCCATCCACAAAGGAAGGTTGTGAACAAAAGCTTGGGTAATATTTTGAGATGTTTAGTTGGAGATCATAAGCCGAGTAATTGGGATATGGTATTGGCACAAGACAATACCATATTTTGAGATGGTTCATTGGATATGTTTTATTTTTGGATTACCTAAGACAACAAGAGGGTGTGATTCTATATTTGTTGTTGTGGATAGATTTTTTAAGATGACACATTTCATACCATGTAGGAAGACATATTATGAAGGGCATGGATTACCAATAAGTATTATCTATGACAGAGATAGAAAGTTTGTTGGTTATTTATGGAGGACTTTGTGGGAAAAGATGGATACTAACTTGAACTTTGGTTCTACATTCCATCCACAAACAAAGGTTGTGAACAAAATCTTGGGTAATATTTTGAGATGTTTAGTTGGAGATCATAAGCTAAGTAATTGGGATATGGTATTGGCACAAGCTGAGTTTGCATATAATAATTTTGTGAATAGGAGTACTCAGAAAATACCTTTCATATTATTACTAGAATCAAGCCTAGAGGTATATCAGATTTGAAGAATGTTGCTGGTGAAGAGAAGAGAAGTGTTGAAGGGGAAGTGCTTTTTGATTTTATCTTTGCATGAGGAAGTGAAGCTGAAGTTGGAACAAAGTAATTAGAAGTATAAGGAGAATGCAAACAAGTCTAGAAGACATCATGTTTTTGAAGTTGGAGATGAGGTGATGGTTCATTCATAGAAAGGTAGATTTCTTGTTGGTATATATGTAGCAGGCTGAAAATGAAGAAGTTTGGTCCTTGTAGAATCTTGAAAAAGTTTGACAGTGGTAATGCTTATGAAGTTGAATTATCTGATGACATGGATATATCTGCTATATTCAATGTTTTTTATTTGTATAAGTTTCATGAGTTAGATGATGTAGTTGTTGTATCAGATGATTATCCTAAGAAGTAGATTGAAGAGGTTGAAAAGTGGATCAGAGAGTTGGTAAGAACACAAGAGGAAAATATTACTATGAATATTTGGTGAAGTGGAAGAACAAACTAGTTGAAGATGCTACATGGATTTCAAAATATGAGTTGGATTCTAATCAGTTTGTGACATCTCAATGATTAACAAAAATATTTCTTTCAACCCCAGTTGTTTGATGCAAGAGCATCCTGTGTTGCCTTTCTATCCTTCTTATCTTTGTGCATTTTGTTAGTTATTGCCAAGTTGTAGTTATTGCTGAGTTGCTAGTATTGGTTGAACATAGTGATTTCCAAGTGCAATATTGATTGAGTTCCCTATGAATGGCCGAGTTCCTATTTTGGCTAAATTCTACTTTTGTCAAGTTCCTATGAGTGCTTATTGAGCTCATTGGTTTGTTGATGCTCAGTTCATTATTTGACTGAGTTTGTCTATCAATGGATCCTAGTATGAGACAATTTATTCATTTAATATATATCATGAATTTAATGCAAGGATCATGAATTGTGATATGTGTAGACTGTTATGAGGTTGCCCTTCTCTTATGTAAAGATCTAGAATCTTTTGTAATCCATTTTGGCAAGTATAAGTAGAGGTATCTAGGATTATGTCAAGTAGTGCTTACATAGTTTTGAAATGCGAAAGATCATAGAGGAGTGAGTCTAGAGTTAGAATTTGCAGAGATCGTGGATCTTGAAGTTGTAACTTATAATCATCTTGTATTGGTCACAATCTGGAAGGCCTCACGGTTGGGCATTTTTTCAAAAAATTTGATGAATCATTAAAGTCAATTGTTGTTTCTTCTCTCCTCAGTGTTGTTCTATGTGTTTTTCTTCTATTGTGTTTACTCAACAAAGTGTTTGGAATGATAGGTGTGTCTTTGGCCCTAATTTTCTAGCCATTCGTGTGTCAATTCCTTTTGGAAATGAAACTATACCTTATCCCTAACCTAAAATTTATGAAGAGATTGATGCTCGACATGCCTTAATTTACACTTATTAGTGTTTTTCTCCAAAACTTCATGAACTTTCTATTGCAAATGATAAATTTTATCAATGAACTCCATTTCTTTTCCCTTCTCATTATCCAATCATGGTAAAAAATTAGGTTGTGTAACTGGTATAGAAATATTTAATGGTGCTAAAGGTTGATATCCTAGATGAACTTCAAATGTGCTATGGCCAATTAAACTATGAATTTTCCTATTGTAGCTATATTGTACACATTGAAGGCTCTCATTCCATGTATGATGATGTTTGGAATGATACATACATAGAATTTGAATAATCATTTCATTGACAACCTCTATCTGACCATCTGTTAAAGGATCAAATACTATGGACTTTGTTAGTTTTGTATCCATCATTTCCCATAATGAAGACCAAAATTTATTAAGAAATTGACTATCACTAGATCTGAAATAAGGCTTTTTGGTAGCCCAAAATGAACCTAAACATGCTCCAAAAAGAGTTTTGTAGTTTCATCTACAAATATTTCCTTAGTTCATGCCACCAAGATTGCCATTTTTAAAAATCTATTTACTACAACATATACACAATCATGCCCATGTTTAGTGGTAGAAAGACCAAACATAAAATCCATAGAAATTGAATTCTAAGATTTATCAAGAATAGGAAGTGGTAAATATAAACAAATCTTATGATATGTAGAATTTGCAATGGAACACATTATACATGCTTGAATGTATTCTGTCACATATTTTTTCATTTTTGGGTAGTGAAAAATATCTTTGAAGCATAGTTGTCCCCATACCTATTACAAAATGACCAACAACCTTACTATAATGAGCTTCCCATATTAACTTCTTACATTACGCCTCAGGCACATATTTTTCCAAGGTGGTAAAGCATTATAGTTGTAAGTAATAATCTTTCACATATTTACCTTCCATAGGATGAGTATAAAAATTTAAAAAAACATTATCATGTCTATACAAGTGGGCCCAATTTTGTATTTGGTGACCACATGATTCTAATACCATACTTATTCTAATGATTGGAGGCCTTCTCAAACAATTTAGTACCTTATTGAAGATTCCTTTCGTATGAAGGATGTTGTGATGAAAGTTTTGAAGATAAGATGACCACCTTTAGTACCTATTGTTCTATAATTTTCCTTGTGTTTTCAAAACTTGAAGGGGTTTACATGATTTGTGTGGATGATCATCTCATTTCCCAATATATAATGTATCCATTGCTTGCAAGCTTGAAAAATAACATAAAATTCTTTACCATAGGTGGGATACCTATGCACTATATCAAACAAAGTCTCACTATGGTAGGCAACTGGATGTTCATGTTGCATGAGGGTCGCTCTTAGGGCATATTTTGATATATCGATTTGTATTTCAAAAGGATTTTGTAAATTAGGAAAAGATAAAAAATGGTGCAGAACATAACCTTTTTTTAACTCCTTAATGCTTGTTGTTGAGCACGTGTCCAATTGAATTTTTCTTTCACACCTCCTCATAGTGATTGATTTAAAGGCTAAGACAAATATGCAATAAAAGTTAGCCAAACCTCAAGAACTATCTCCTTGAGATTCCTTGGAGGAGGCTAATCTTTAATTACTTGGACCTTTTGGGGATCAACATAAACACCCTCACCATCAATAACATTACATAAGTATTTAATACTTTGCATACCAAATGAACATTTATCCTTATTTGCATAGAGTCTATTGTCTAGCAATGTTTAAAATACATGTTCCACATGTCCTTGATGATCTTCCCAAGTTTTACAGAAAATCAAAATATCATCTAGATATACAACTATAGAAAAATAAGTGGATGGTCAAAGTACATCATTCATCATCCTCATAAATGTGGTTGGGACATTTTTAGGCCAAAATTCATCACTAACCATTCGAACAGTCCCTCCTTAGATGTAAAAGATGTCTTCCATACATCTATTGGATCAATTGGTACTTGATGGTACCCAAATTTCAAATCAATTTTAGTGAAGAAACTTTCCCCTCTTAGATGGTCTAAGAGATCATCTATCTGAGGAATTGGATATCTATTTTTCACAATACTCTATAATCAATACAAAGCTTCCATGTACCATCCTTTTTCTTTGCAAGAACATTTGGGCTACCATAGAGAGATGCACTTGGACCCTCCTATATACTATCTCATTAAGCAATGGGGTTCCTGGTATCAAATCAATAGAGTGTCTACCTTGGTAGTGTGAGGGTATCCTTATCTGTAACTCAAACATATTCTTATATTTTGTTAAAATATGATCCATTGACCTTTTTTATTTTCTTGTGATGGACATCATGGGATGGGAATTACACACATTTTTCTTTTGTTCCTCAAGACAAATCATTAATAACACAGTTTGGGTTATTAATCTTCTACATTTTTTTTTACTAATTAAAAATGTAGAGTGTGTAGGATTTACCTCTGGTATCTAGTACTTTTGTCCATCTAATTTGATTGTCACACTTTGAGTTCTGGACTCATACACCCCATGTTGTTGATACATGTTCCCTAATAGAATATCACACATATCAAGAGGAGTTACATTACATATCACCTCATCTTTGAATGGTTTTATGGAACATGAAAATGACATTGCTTGTTTCCTTGTATATCTCACCCTTGGCTCATTTTCCCCATAGATTACGGTTGTAGGTTTGATGTTCTCTTCAAATTCAATCTTTTTATAGTCTCAATAGATATCATATTTTTTTAACTACCACTATTGACAATAAAATGCAAAGTTTTTCCTCTGACCCACATCTCTTAATGGAATAATCTCTCATCATCATTACGAGAAAATACCTTTGCAGTGGTTGTTGTGGCATATGGGTGAGCCTCAATGATTTATTTAAATATTCTTTTTGTTTTCCAAAAATTTTCACCTTGGGTTCAATGGCTTCTTCATGGGTTTCCATCATTAAATTATTTATAATTCTACAATCTTTAGTGTTATGAGAAGGACTTTTATGGACTTCACACCACATACCTAATTCTTCCCCTATTTTCTTTACACCACATCTCCTCTTTGCTATTGAATTTGGAGATGGTTACTTGGATGTTTATTTCCCTATAGACTTATTACCTTCACCTTTCTATTTTTTTCATTGGATTTTCTCTCGTCCCTCTTTGTTTGAACTTCTCCTCAATTTTTTATGCATATTTGAGAGAACTAGATAATGCATTTTAGTCTAAATGTATCTATGAAGATCGCCCTTATACTTGAAAACTTTATATTTTTCTGAGTCTTTGATGCCAAGCTTTAGAGAGAGAATTAAATATGTTGGTGTACTCCCAGACTGATTGGTCCTCTTCCTTTGTTAGAGTAATTTGAATAATTACATATATTTACATTTAAAGGTATCTTTAGGGTAATATTCTTGTTTTATATGCTCTAAAAATTCTTCCCACATGGGTTTTCCATAAAATAACACAAAGAACTCATCTCCATCTTGAGCTTCTTGGGTTCCTTCAATTGTTATGTGAACTTCCCATGACAACTTCATTCTCAACTTTGAGGAGGACAAAGGCAATTTTTTCAATATTGAATAAATTATTAATACAAAAATACCTCTAATTTGGACAACGAGTCATCAATAATATTTGCATCAATTTTCCCTTGAAAATTTAGAATATAATAATTTACTTGCACCTTCAATGGGGTTTTTTCACCAAAAGTTGAATTCTTTGGATTGGCCTATGACTCTAATTTTTTAAGCATTCATGAGAATTGCTCCATAATTTCTTCATGTTGTTTATTTAATGTCTCTTCCACTAGTGTTCTAAAGGATTCATCCATCCCCTCAAGTTGTTCTTTTTTCCATCTACAACCATGTGCATCTCAAAGGAAGATCATCTGAGAGATTTCTCATACCCAATCCCAACCTTTGATAAGATGACAACATATGACAAGAACTACAGAAGCCAACAAGCTCTGATATGCTGATCCAAATTAAGAATTCAGATTATAATACTTGGTGTAGAATCTACAATATTTTGATTTAGTTAAAAATAGCTTAAATGCAATAATGAATTTGTGTAAGACAAAATGTGATCCATTGGACCTAAAAATAGAGTTTATACAAATTTGATAGATCCCAAGGGTCACTGATATCCATTGAAAATGAAAATGAAAAGTTCACAAGTTATTTAATTACAAAATAAACTTTTAAAACTACAAAAATTATAAAAATCTATATTTAAAATTACATCTACTTGTAGAAGTCGTAACTTCCTATTCGTAGCTCAAATTCACAAACTGTCAAATTTTCTATAAAGATCTTAAAAATGTCTACATTTGGTGATCAAAGATTTAAGAAAAGCACTACACCTTCTTTTTTGTACACCTTCTTGGCATCTATAAAGTCCAGAGATGCCTAAACCTTCACTAAACCATATTGAAACCTAATCCAAGTTGAACTATAATCCCAAACTTTATCAAACCTCAATTCTATCACTAAGCCGAGTAAAGACCAAGCTATAAAACTAAAAAAAATTAAACCCTAACCCTACAATATATTAAATTTCAAATTTATAAATCAAATTGGATCATGTGTAAATTGAACACAAACCAAATTAAACACACATTTTTAGATTTGACTAGAAAATGCTAACCCTAAAACTAAACTAAACTAAAATTTAACCTTGAACCTAATTGTATATGAAACCAAATTAAACCCCATCATAAACTAATATAGTGAAACCCTAATTAAATGTTCCATACTTGACAGAGTTAACTCCAATCCTAACCCTTACACTAAATCAAACATAACTAGGTTGTTATAAATAAATATAAAACCTTATCCTAACCTGTAGTAAATTGAATTCATTCCGTAAACAAAATTAAACCCCAACACTAAAATAATTTTAACCCTAAGTGTAATCCTAATTAAATTACATTAAATTAAATTAAATTATACCCAAATTTTAAACCAATTAAAACCCTAATTATATAATAATAAAGAAAAATTGATTAAACCCTAATAATAAACCAAATTCCCTACTACTAAACTAAATTGAATCTTGACTCAAAAAATCTCATGCATGGAGGACTAGTCTCGCCTTAGCTCACATTGGTTTTTGGTTGTCGCTGAGCTAGGTCGCAGGGACACTCGAGGACCACGTAAATAAAAAAACTCAATTTCATTGTTACCCTAAACCTAATTGAGCATCAAACCAAATTAAACCATATCCCTACATTATAGATATTGAATTCATACATTAAACCATATGGAACCTCAAGATTAAACAAAAATCAATCCTAAGGCTAGTCATAATTAAATACTAAAACAAATTGATTCTTTTAATGAACTAATTTTATCCTTGGTCCTAAACCAACTTATTTTGTTTTTCAGGCCATCCCCCATTTTGACTTCTTTTTAATTTCAAAAACATTTAATAGGAAATATGATAATTATTTATATGTATGTTCATTTTTCTTTTTAAGTTTGTGTGTGTGTGTGTGTATATATATATTTAAGGTTAAGATTAACCTAACAAATTGCTATTACATTGTTATCTATAATGTTATACACTTGCATATCATTTATACAAACTCATAAAATTCATAATTTTTATTAAAAATATTAGGTCTCATATACATTTGCACATGGGTCTATAATTTTTTTTTAGTTGGATGTAGGGAGTTACTCCTTTTAATAGCACTTAAATATGATTGTTTTTATTCCTATGTAGTGTCCACCTAAAAAGTGGTACTTCCATTACTATCCATAATCTTATAGACTTACACATTAGCTATGCATAGTTGACTTATAATTAGCGTACACACACGCACGCACACACACAACACCTATTTTGAGAGGGAAAGTGTTTGGATTCCTTTCTTTTGACCAATCCCTTAGAATAGTAGGGGCCTTTAGAATAGGGATCCCATAGCCATTGGAAACTATTATTCAAAAGTATAGGTAGGGAAAGGGGGTAGCTACTCTTCCGAACTATAGGGCCTCCCATAACTAATTTACCTCTTTATGACCTCAACTTGCGACATGTGTGCGTGAGAGAGAGAGAGAGAGAGAGGGGGGGGGGGGGGGGGGGGGGGGGGATGGATGTAGTATTCAATTTAGTTTAAGATTTGAATTTAATTTAAAAATATTAAGATATATATGTACATATGCATGTATAATGCATAATTAAGATCCACCAAACAAAGCCCTAGTTCCATTATGGTAGATCATACTATATATAATTTCATATACATCATGCATATGGTGATGTAAATTCTTTTCTTAGTTTAATATAAAAAAGTTATAAATTTAAAAGTATGTGTGTGCATGACAAATTACTATTTCCATTGTTATCTATAAAGCAATATGCTATATACTACATACTTACATCTCTTATACACACAACTGGTTCAGGGACCAAGAAATTCTAGAATTTTTTTAAAATTTATTGAAAAATTTGTCTTCATTGTTATATATTAAGCTATATGTAATATAGTATATACTTGCATGTCATAGACACTGAACTGATTTCCAAGAAACACATAAAACTTGAAAAACTTATCCAAAAATTTGAATTTATAGAGATGACAATGGAAATAAGTTATTCTTGTATACCAGAACTTAAGAACTGGGCAGATTTTTCCATGGAAAATGCTTCTCCAATTACAATTGCTATAAAAAGAAATAAATCAGAAAATGGAAAAAAAACAATACAAGAATTAAAGTTGATGCAACAATTGCTTGTTGGTAGTGATGACTTTAAACCACTGCTTTTCTGGATTGAGTTTTGGGTAGCAGTGAGAGTCAGTGATGCAAATGCATTCTGTTGTTAAAATGAGAGGACTTTTACTCCCATCCAAACACATCCACTTTTCTTTCCCCTCTCCATCAGAAACTCTGGTGGCCAGCTGCAGCTGTGCAGTGGATACTGTGCTCCACATTGTATTATTGGGTGCTGAGCAATTCTCTGTCATAATTGCAGGCAGCCCATCTCCTTGAGTGGTAATGCAGGATGAAGTTCCCATCAGCCCAATGGGGCCTTCCACAGTGGCATCATAGTTCCATCTGCTTGTCACACTTTGGCATGATCCCAGGTGAATTGTGTTTCCTATGCTGGATTCTATACATAGACCTGATGCTGGGTGGTATATTATCTGATAATATGGCCCTGGAGATAAGTAAGGATCTGCATTCACCCAACATATATACAATTTATCAGCTTGTTATTGGGATTCCAATGATATAAAGATGGCGAAACAATTATATTGATCTATAATGTTGAAAGAGTTATGTAAAGATTTCCATACAATAAGTTATTATTGTTATGTTTATGAGTAAGATTATGTCTGAGTTTTGAAAATTAAAGTTTGGGATCATATTCAATGATCTATCATCAGGATGAGAGAGTTTGAAAATGTTAAAAGATAATGGATCATTGAGTATGATCTGCAATGTTTATGTTAAAAACTCACACACAATCTTACCCAGAAACGTAGACCATAGATTGTGGAAACCTACTATTATTATAATAACAGCTATTATCAAAAACCAGAAAAAAATTCAGAAAGGTAATGGAAGAAAGATATGCAACATTTAGTATAGAAGAACAAGAAAACTAAAAGAAAATGAAAACATGGCAGAAACTCATCAGTCCAAATCATGATGAAGGGAGAAGAAGTTATAAACTACAAGTTAAAGAAAAAAGATCTCCAACCCCATTTAAATGGCATCAACATTTCACAAAATATGAAGATTGTTTTCATGAATGTGTAGTTTAAACTGATAAACTATGTAAAGAAGTGTGTCAAATCCTTTCATCAGTCCTGATATCACTTACATTCGCTTTTGAGACATTGGGGAATGATTATTCAGCTGTGGAAGGTGATCTCAATCCAGTTCGAGGCAACTGTCAAAGTGGGATCTGATGTTTGTGGATAAGTGGAGGCAATTTACTAAAAATCTGGTTATCATAGCTGAATTTAAGGGCCCAAGAATCTTGGAACATAAACTCATATAGTATCTAAATTAAAGAGACAAAGATTATGTAATGTTGATCTAAATTGTAACTAAATTTAAGAGAATGATTTAAGTAGCAAAATGTAACAGTGCAGCGTCAGAACAGATAACAGATCATAATTATTCTATTTATTTTTCCCTCATTTTTATTTCTTGATGATAGATCATAAAAAAATCTGATCTAAAACGTGCATGCAAAAAAATTATAGCATCAAAATTAACTACACCGCACAGAATTTGATCCAAAATATCATAAAAAGTTCATATAATCAAAATTAACTAAATCTTATTTTTGATAATGATAAATCACAGAATTTGATCCAAAACAATAATGAAAAAAATCATAGAATCAAAGCTAACCACAGCTATGCTTATATCATAGATTGTAGAAGTTTGATTGTTTCGGTTAGTTGAAAATATACAGTTGTCTTCAAATAACCCAACAACACAATGGAGTTGGGAAACAACAGAGATTCCAAGATATCAAAATCTATAATTTGAAAAGAAGAGAAAAGAGTGGTGTAAAAAATTCATGTTCTTGCTTTATATTTTCTGATTGAAAATTTGCACAGATATCAGATCTAAAAACATTCATACATTCCAAGATATCCAAATCCATAATTTGAAAAGAAGAGAAAAGAGTGGTGTAAAAAATTCATGTTCTTGCTTTATATTTTCTGATTGAAAATTTGCACAGATATCAGATCTAAAAACGTTCATACATATATTAAATTGTGAAACACGAGAAATTTAAAGATTTGAAAAACAAATATGAAGGAGATAAGGTGGTCTAAATTACTGAAAAAGAAAGCAAAGCATATTATATATATCATTCAGTTTACCTTGAATGGGCTGTTGTATTTCCTTGAGCCGAGCAATAAAGTCAGGATTTCTGATGCGAGACCAGTCATGATTGAAAAACCCATATGTTTCCTCGAAGTCTTTAACGGGCGTCTGGTCTGACCGGTAATAATAGCTCCCTCCCATTGTCCACAGTGCCCAGTCCAAGTCCTCCTCGGCCAGATAAGCCAATATACAGTTCAAATATCTGTTCTCATCATTGACAATGAGTTGATTAGAAAGTTACATAGTTGAATCTTGATAACAATATCATAATAGCTCAAAAATACCTGTTGTCATTGTCATTCACGTATCGCTGGTCGATCCCAAACTCGCTTATAAAAAGTGGTGCTGCAGTACCATTAGCTGATGATGTAACAAACCCGATATTCCTCTTAAATCGTGCTGTCTCGTTCGTACAGACATGGTTAGGAAGGCCAACGTGCCACGGCATGCCAAAGGAGTACCAATGCCCTTCATAGACGATTTTGTCCTTGAAAGGTAAGGTGACCGGTAGGACCGGTAAGAAGCTGAGGTCGGTGTCATAATGCAGCCCCGAGAGGACTACGAGGACTTTCGGGTTGGTCTTGTGGACGGTTGCGGCGCCCCATTGCATGTGCTTGGACCACGATATCGGGGTCGATTGGTTGCCACGTAGCTCGTTGCGAAGCGACATGGCGATGACATTAGGCGTGTTGTTGAAGTACATGGCCATGAGACCTAGCCCTTTGACCCACGTGTTGGGGTTGAAGTAACGGTCGCCAAAGAATGCATTACCGTCGTCGACAGCGCAACACCACTTGGGCTTGCTCACATGGTTGTCCAAGATGACCATGACACTCGCCTCCGATAGCGCTGCCACGACGCGATGATATGCGGCCACATGGCTCAAGCCGAGCAACCCTGGGTTGTTGTGCTCGATTCCCGAGGCTGCCTCGGTGAGATTGAGCCGCGCAAAAGTTTCCCCAACCGTGGCCTTTGTGTAGGTCTCCCTGGTGAGCATGTGGATGGAGTAGGTGAGGCGCACGCAATTGAAGCCCAGGGAGCTGATGGTGTGAGCTACGGTGGTGACCGGCAACCGGTTGAGGCCTTCGGGAAAGCCGGGCTCCAGGTGGCCCACCCAGTTTACGCATGCTAGCTTTACTCTGAGCCCCGTCGCCTCGTCCACGATCCACCTGCCACGTGCCAGTAGCGGCAACGAATGTGCCGGCGCCGCCAGTAGCAGCAATAGCAACGTTGTTAGCAATCGTAGCCCCGCCATCGTCATCTCCAAACCCCAAAGATTGAATTTTTATTTGCCCGACTCTGTCATGAAACCCTAAAGATCGGATTTTTATCTTCTTTTCTTTTTTTCGCAATTCGATACGGCTTCGCGGACAAATTTCTGCAATGCAGGTGAACGAGATTTATATGTTGCGATGCGCTTGTGGATAACGATGGATAATCAAAAGCTAGGGTATTGCAATTAAGCGAGAGATTGTGTCTAACTGGCTCAAAGATTCACAGCCGGAGTTTGATGTGATTGTGTTAATTTTAGATCTTATCCACTTTTTATCAAACTCGGTCATGATCTGCATGTTCCGTCGCTCTTTTGACGCATCGAGAACTCGTCCGTTTGCATAATTTGTGGAGTGGATTTTGTTTGATTGCATTTGAATCACGGAAACCACTTTTCTCGAAGTTATATAGTTGAATTGAAGTTTGATCTTCCTCAATATCATTCTGTTCCACTTCGAAAACGGTGCTGAATTTTCTGATTTGTACAGACCCGAAAATTTGATTACTTGGGACTACAGTTATGAATTACAAAATAAATGGCAATTTGTGGAAGCATAGATTAAACGGATCCAACAAACAAGTTTATTCCTATCCAAATTTTGTTTTTGAAGATCTGGTGACTACAGAACAGAAACTGCGGGTTAGAAATCGTAACAAAGAGAAGTGTTGAGTCATTCTTCTTTTGGTTTATTTGATATTTTTCGCCCACGCTGAGTTTAAAGTAGAACACTGACAGAAATTCTAGCTGTCATTTTGTTTAGTAAATGTACACAAGCCCAATATGGATTTTCGATCCGACTATGAATTGGAGCTTCTCTTGCCAAAATTCATACTTCAAAATTTTCAATTAAAATGGTGTTGCTTCTATAATTTTAAATTATCTTACAAAAGTATCATGGGAAAGTATCCTACTTCTATGTTTCTTAAAATCTTCATTTTTTTTCAAAAGTATTTTAAATAGTCCCACAAACAAAAAAAAAAAAAAAAAAACAGAAACCAATAACATTGTAAAAGGGTGGCAATGTCTATGCCAGCATCAAAATGGTAGTTTTTTTGTTAAATTGTCGCATAGACATTGGCTAAAAGGGAGGCCCATACTTGAAACTATGCGACGTTACATTATTATTATTATTTTCTTAACAAAAGTTTATTTCATTCAATTATGCTTAGTTATCATAGAAATAACAACTTTGAAATCAGTACAATATTATTAAAAAATTAGACATTAAAACAAAATGAAAAAAATTGACATTAAATCAAAATGTGTCTAGATATTTGATCAATTTAATATGAATGTTAAATTGATAATTCCTCTAATAACTATTATAACATGTTCAAATATCTGTCCTTTAAATAATTTTTAGATTTTATTTAGAAAGTTATATAATTTGTTATAAAATTTTAAGGAGGAGGAATAATATGTGTGTGTATTATAATAATAATTTAGATAATATGTTTCAAATTTTCTTGTTTATTTTAGAGGAGTTTACTAATTAGTACAAAGTGAACCATCTAGTTCACCATGTGATCTTAATCTTATTGACCAAAAGCTTGAAAATTGCAATTCAATATATAACATTCCTTAAAATTAACAACCTTTATGATCTACTTCACATCAATTTGACCACCATATAGTTTGATCATACCCAAAAATCAGTGCAAACTGGATTTCAAACCAAGTCTGTAGGTTTTAGAACTTCTCTTGCCAAAATATATGTAGCTAAAAATATAAAATAAGAATTTGAATTGCTTTTTAAGAACATAGTACAATTCATTTTCAAAGTTTAGAATATTGTGTAATATTTATATATTTTCAAGGAGAAAATTATATATTTTATTATTCATTGTAAATTATAATATGTTTGGCCAATGTTTTAAATGTACTATTTTAGCACATTTTTTTGAAATTCTAATGTTTTTGAAAATTAGTTTTTTATTTTGTTGTTTAAATTAAAAGCACATTTGTGGTTTAATAATGCAAGCTTAATAAGGAGATTTAAAATGAACCACATAAACACATCAATATTTAAAATAATGACTTTGTTCAAGCTTTATGCAACCTACATTAGTCTCAAGATGGTAGTATCCAAGGGGTCTACTAAATTATGGTTGGAAAGTGATTCTCTAAATGTGGTAAATTTTCAGAAAGGAAAACAAAATCCTACTTGGACTATCAACAATTTTATCCTTAAAAAATACCAATGGATTAGCAAATCTTGGAGTTCAGTATTCAAATATGATAAGCTGGGGGATTAATAAAAAAATCCCACAAGAGATTAAGATGCTTGTTTATAATGATGATAAGGGATGCTAAACTGCTTGACCTTTAGGAAACAATGATCTAAGGCATATGAAATGTTTTTTTCTGGTTCAACCTTCTTTTATTATGGCATGCACAACTTTCTCTATATTCATGAACTTGGTAGTTTGTTTTTGGTGTATTGGTTGCCTAGTGATTTATTTTCTTTATCCCATCATTTTTTGCAAATACCAAGGGAACTATAGGGCCTAGAGTGAAATTTTAGATTGTGGTCTTTCTCCTATATGGAGAAGTTGCATGGCTTAGACCTCAAGTTACAAATGATTTCATGGAAGGTTGGAATGAGGGCATTTTAAAGGTTTATGATATGGAATTTGAAACCTTAGAGGACTTAATTGCAAAATTTTCCAACACTCTGGTCTAATGGAGGAAACTTCATAGTGGCAAATAGTGTGCAAGTGAGGTTTTGGAGATTTTCTTCTTCCTGAGAGAGAGAGAGAGAGAGAGAGAGAGAGAGAGAGAGAGAGAGAGAGAGAGAGAGAGAGAGAGAGAGAGAGAGAGAGAGAGAGAAGGGTAAGAGAAATAGGAATGGTGGATATGAAAAGTTTCTCTATTAAAGCTTCATGGGAAGATGCCAAGTTTATCATGCGATACGTAACCTTAAATGGAAAATGTTGTAGCCTATTTAGTTACCATTTTTTTCATTCTTAATCATTATAGGCATGATAGGTGTAAGTAATTTGCATTTTATTTGTTATTCTTTCCACTTCAAAACCTAAAATATCATATTACAAGCTCGTCATCCCTACTTTTACATGAGTGTCAAATTCTCCAAGTACAATGGAGCATGTTAGGTCTTTGTATGTCCATAAAAGCTCTCCTACCAAGACTAGCATTGAGTTTTAGTAGAATGTCCACCATTATCATTAGGTCTTTTGTCACAAACTCTAAGGATGTTCTCTTAGATGATGAATCTTTTTTTCATTTGGATAAATATAAGCACCATAAAAGGAGTACCGTAACTAACTATAAAATTGTTCAATGTCAGATGATAATGACTCAAAGTATAATCCCCCTAAAGATTTTATGTAGGATTATTTATAGCCAAATGATGTTGAAAAGGGTATATATGTAAATTGAATTTTTATTCCCACATGTCTACTAAAGGACAAGAGAAAACCTATATTGAGTCCTAATTGGTGGGGGCAAGGAAATTGCTCTAGAATTGAGAAATTCAAAATGAATTCTCAAAAGGATGTAAGCCCTATTCTTCATTACCCTATTTGTTAGCCTCCTATTTTGGGTGATAATGACATGGGGATTCATACTGATATTTTGATGGATTTGGGTAAAGATGCCCCTATTGAAAAGGACTCTTTTGTTCAAGATGTCATTAATATAAACAAAAATGTTAAGGAGGTAATGGATAGCTAGATTAATTTATTTATATGGATTGCGATAAGAATTAATTCTTAAAATATAAAATCACTCATACTCCTCTAGGGATAACTTTAGTGGTGAATAATTAGTATCCATGATTTCAAAATTGGCAATTGAGTGGGACCAAATGAGGTGGTTGGAGTACCCCGACCTTACAACTTTTTAGTCAAATATAATTTAAAACACCATCATTTTTATTAAATAATTTCATCTACTTTAAGGATTTCATGAATAGAATCTATGTTTTCCAACCAATTTATTTAATGTTTTTGCTTAAAATTTGTAAGTGGGGTAAGTGCACCAAGTTGTGGTGCCAAAAACATGGCAAACAAAATCAAAAATTTAAATTCTCAAAGCATGTATGCACTATAGCGCATAAATGATTTTTGAAGTCCCTAATTTTTATATATGGGATGCAAACCCACAGCCCATTTCATTTTATTTTTTTTATTACATTCTTTCTCCTCAACAATGCGTATGCAGGTCAACTACAAAACTTGAAGAATTTTGTCACCTACCTCCTCATTGCCGAAGATCAAGATTGGGATCACGTAGTATGTTTCCCACTCTAGTTTTTGCATTATTTTATATGTTTTTCATTATTTTGTAAGTCTTTACATTGCTTTACAGATTTTTTCAATTTTTCTTTAAATTTGTTTATTTATTTAGAATGAAATTGGTTTCTTATTAGGAAATGTGAATAATGAACTGCGAAATCCTCAGGCTAATCAAAAAAATAAAAATGAAAACCCTCCACAAGAAGAGCAAGAATTTTTGCAACCTCCATCAATTGAAAGACCTCCTCCTGGCACCCAAGAGAACATAATGAATGAAATAGAAAGAGGGAAAATGAATTAGAAGCACTTATTGGTAGGTTGAAAGCTTGTGGAAAAACCAATCCGATGAGAACACAATTGGCATCCTCCCTTAAGTCCATTATGACCCATGTAGCTTTTATTAGTGGTCAGTTGGATATTTGGCATGTTAAGAGGGATGAACAAAGAAGATATTATGTAAACAAATTATCCTATAAAGATGTTTAAAAAAAAGGAATAGGAAAAGGTAGCATTTGTACATTGTTTAAAAATTTTGGAGAACAAGAAACTATTAAACATACAACTAAAAGGTTCCCCATCCATTGGTGCATACATGATGATATTAGAAATAAATTTTGAGATAGATGGTGGATGGTCTTTGATGCCTCTCCTTGCAATAATCATGAGGTTCCAATGTATTTCATAAAGAAATTATATTGTGAATTTGTCCTTGGAGAGATCCCTAATTATTTTGATCAATTAGAATCTTAGTGTAGATATGGGGGGTCATCATTTGAGAGGCCAAGGGCACGTCGTGACACTAATGTAGTTAGGGCACTTGTTGTCAAGCCACAGGGTGAGCATGTGATTATTCCTTTAGTTGTGAAGGAACATGTAGAGACTAGCACTCTAGGAACTATCAATGCTTTGATGCAAACCCTCATTCATTACACCAATCCATTAGTTAAGGAGGAGCCTTCTGTGCATCGTGGTCACATGTGCACATCATGTGGATCCTTATGCACATTTGGCAGTCATGTTGGAGACAGTATGGATGATGGGCTAGTCACTAATGAGTTCCTGAGTGACACATTTGGCATTGACACATAGGTAAATTACAATTATAATAAACTAATTTGATCACATATTGTATCTATAGTGAATGACTAATTAATTAGCATGTATTGACATTGTTCAAAGTTTAGGGTAAGAGTGTTGATGGCCCTAGTACAGATTCTCCAATCCCATTTTACGTCCCGTCGATGAGTCAAGAGGTATGTATCAATTTAATCATTTAAATTAATACATATATTTATTAAGTAATCATATGAAGGATTTCCAAAAAAATTTATCTATGTGCATCAGTTCTCTATTGGAACATTGACACTCACAAGGGACTTTGAGCCTAGGCATGATACGAGTTTCATAGAGGTACATTTGTTTCATGTTGATTTAATTCATTTGATTATATTTGTTTCATGTTTCATGTTACATGTAAATTGTATTATATGACATGTATTTTTTTACGTTTGAGACTCCTCCTCATCTTCATCAGTACATTGATCATGGAGTTGCTACAACGATGGTTAGTTTAGAGCCATTGATCAGGGTATGAAAGAATTTTCTTAGTTTTAGTTGTTGTTTATAAGAGTTAGTATTGAAATTTCAAATGTTATTTATAAGTGATTATATTGATTGAATGTTATAGGGCATTATTGCACCCAATCATCCATGAGCCTTTGAGGTGGATGTACAAAGTGACTATTTGATGGCGATAATAAAATAATTAATTTTTGTGTACAAATATTTGATTTCAATGTATAATAATTATTGGTTCATATCTACTTTATTTGTATTAGCTCCAGTTGGAGAAGAGCCTAAACAAGAGGATGAGTGAGCATGTGCGGAAGACCCCTTCATCCCCATTATCTCCCTCCACACAATGACCAAAGACCTTTAGGGATTTTTTTCCTTCCCCTCATGGGAAGGGGAAGATATAGGGATAGACACACATATATAGGCATTAGTGGACATATATGTTGGATTTTATGCTAGTGGACATATTTGATATACATTTGATGTATATATGACATTTTATATTTGATGTATGACATATATTTGATGCATGACATTATTAGACTTATGACATTATTGGTTAATATATGATATAATTTTTCATGTATGACATTATTGGTTATCATAATATATTATATGTTTGTTAATGTATGACATTATTGGTTATCATAATATATTATATGTTTGTTCATGTATGACAGTATTGGTTATCATAATATATTATATATTCGTTTATGTATGACATTATTGGTTATTATAATATATTATATGTTTGTTCATGTATGAAATTATTGATTATCATAATTTTTTTTTTTCTCATTTACGATTCAAGTACATTTCATGTATTTCATTTTAATGTAATTTGCATCCAAAATGATGTAGAGGGCTCACACCAAAAGCTAGTGGATTCCCAACAAGAACACTTTTAAGGAAAACTACCTTTCCCACCTTCCTAATTGTCTTTAAAGACTCTTTCCAACTTAGTTACAACATTGAAAAAACTTCTACACAACTTCACAAAAGTACTTGATCACTTTACCTATTAAAGACTTGGGAAGCAATAAGGGAAAAATGAGCAAAATTGAGAAATGGATCATAATCAACTTCTTGCTCCAAACTAACACCTTAGACACTTCAAGGAACACCTAATAAATATCTCATAAACTTAAGTCTATAATCTATTCCATCCTTCCAAGAGATTCTTCAAAATCCTATAAGTGAAAAAAATCTTCCAACATCCTATGACTATATTTTCTTTGCAACAACATGTAATTTGCTGATTTTTAGACAACCCTTCACAAAGGGAAGTGATTATCTTTCAAACCCATGAAATGACTATTAAGAAAACCAAGAAGATCGTTAACATCTTCCACTAAATCCATTTAGTGATAATATGCAACTAAAGTGGTGTTTCATTTTGACAAAGTATGAGTTTTTTGTTCTAAACAGGTTAATGATCCTATATACAAGTTTAACATTAATAGTGATTCCTTGCCATATAAAAAGAACTTAATAATCACCAACACCTTATGTCTCCTCTAAATTCATAAAGGTTATTTTCATCATTTGATATCCATTCCAACCGATTACTAGTTGGTTTGATTGGTTAGAAGGTTAATTTCAATGTTTTCCAAAAAATGCTAAAATTGCCAAAAAGTTGTCAGCAACTTTTATTACAAAATGCAATTTTTGCATTGATTCTTCCTAGAACTTAACAAAGTGGTTTTTGGTAACACAGAGGACATATATAAGGTTTAATGACTCTCAAAACACTTATTGAATCAACTTATTAACAAAAATAACAAAAAAGGAAAAATCATTAGGACTAAGGCAACCTGGGTTTATAGGTGACCTCAAGTTCCTTGACCTTAAAAACAATGATTACTTTATTACCATAAAAAAATAATATGTTCAAAATGAGGTGTATGATCATCCCTTTACCTTCTATTATGAGTCTCCATCATTGGATGAGATGACATATCCAGTTGCCACCGTCCAAGATTGTTGCCCTATGGCATTTCATAACTCTTAGGGATGATTCGTTTCAGCGTGCCCAAGAATGTTTGAGTGCTCAATGAGATGGAAGAATCTTGAGGCTAGGGTTTACTTGACTATCCGGAGCTAATAGAATCGATAGTTTGATCCCATGACGAATGATGAGAGATAGTCAATAGTTGGCAACTTTGTACTGGCCAACACTACAAGTTTCAACATCACCCGAGATGGGGTTGCAAAAATCTAAACATAATCCAATATCCAAAAAGAGAGAGAGGTTATTGTAGATCTCTACAACATGGTCCTGTAGCACTAGGAATCACATCCATACCTCACATGAGCTTTGAGATATGCCCCGCCAAAGATCACTGCCCTATGGCATTTAGTGACTCTTAGGGATGATTCAGTTCAGCGTGCTCGAGAATGTTTGAGCACTCAACGAGATGGGAGGAGCTTGGGGCTAGGGTTTACCCAACCACCTAGAGCTAACATAATAGATAGCTGAATTCCACGATGAACGATGAGAGAGATTTGACAGTTGACAACTTTGTACTGGCTAACAGTACAAGTTTTAGCATCACTTGAGATGGGGGCCACAAAATCTAAAAAAAATAAGATCTCCAAAAAGAGAAAGATGTTATTATAGGTCTCTGCAATATGGTCTTGGAGCACCTAGAATAGCATCCATACCTCACATAAGCTCGAAGATATGCCCTATCAAAGATCATTGTCCTATGGCATTTAGTGACTCTTAGGGACAATTAGGTTTGGCATGTTTGAGAACGTTCAAGCACTCAATGGTATGAGAGGATCTTGGGGATAGGGTTTACTTGACCACCTAGATCTAATAAAATAGATAGTTTGATCCTAAAATGAATGGTGAGAGAGATTCAACAGTTGGCAACTTTGTACTAGCCAACACTACAAGTTTTAGCATCACTCGAGATGGGGCTACAAAATCTAAACAGAATAAGATCTCCAAAAAGAGAGAGATGTTATTCTAGGTCTCTATAACAAAGTCTTGTAGCATTGGGAATTGTGTCTATACCTCACATGAGCTCTAAGATATACCCTGTCAAAGATCATTGCCCTATGGCATTTAGTGACTCTTACAGATGATTCGGTTCGGCATGCCTGAGAATGTTCAAGTTCTCAACATGATGGGAGGAGCTTGGGGCTAGGGTTTTCCTAGTCACCCATAGCTAACATAATAGAAAATTTGATTCCATGACGAACAGTGAGAGATATTCGACAGTTGGCAACTTTGTACTAGCCAACACTACAAATTTTAACATCACTCGAGATGGGGCGGCAAAATCTAAATAGAATAAGATCTCTAAAAAGAGAGAGAGGTTATTGTATGTATCCACAACATGGTCATGTAGCACCTAGAATCACATCCATCTCTCGTACAAGCTCTGAGATATGCCCCATCAAAGATCATTGCTCTATTGCATTTAGTGACTCTTAGGGATGATTCAGTTTGGCTTGCCCGAGAATGTTCAAGCACTCAATGAGATGGGAGGAGCTTGGGACTAGGGTTTGCCTAGCTAGATGGAGCTAATAGAATAGACAATTCAATCCCATGACGAATGGTGAGAGAGATACAATAGTTGATAACTTTGTACTGGCCAACACTACAAGTTTCAACATCACCCAAGATGGGGCGAAAAAATCTAAACATAATAAGATCTCCAAAAAGATAGAGGTTATTGTAGCTCTCTACAAAATGTTCTTGTAGCATCCATAATTGCATCTATACCTCACATGAGCTCCAAGATATACCCTATCAAAGATTGCTGCACTATGGCATTTGGTGACTCTTAGAGACGATTCGGTTCAGTGTGCTCAAGAATGTTCAAGTGCTTAATAGGATAGGACTAGCTTGGGGCTAGGGTTTAAACAACCACCAAGAGCTAAGGGAATAGACAGTTCGATCCCATGATGAACAGTGAGAGAGATTCAACAATTGGAAACTTTGTACTGACCAACACTACAAGTTTCAGTATCACCCGAGATGGGGTGGAAAAATTTAAATGAAATAAGATCTCCAAAAAGTGAGAGAGATTATTTTAATTTTCTACAACACGGTACTATAGCACCTATAATCACATCCATACCTCGCATGAGATCTAAGATATGCGTCATCAAAGATCACTGCCCTATGGTATTTAATGATTCTTAGGAATGATTCGATTCGACATGCTCAAGAACTTTTGAGTACTAAATAGGATAAGAGGAGCTTGGGGCTAGGGTTTACTTGGCCACTTGGAGCTAATATAATAGATAGTTTGATCCCACTATGAGCAGTGAGAGAGATTTGGCAGTTGGCAACTGTTTACTAGCCAACACTACAAGTTTCAGCATCACCTAAGATGGGGCCACAAAATCTAAACAGAATAAGATATCCAAAAAGAGAGAGAGATTATTGTAGGTCTCTACAACATGGTCCTATAACACACAGAATCATATCCATACCTTGCATGAGCTCTGAGATATGCCCCATCAAAGATCATTGCTCTATGGCATTTAGTGACTCTTAGGGACAATTTGGTTTGGCATGCCCGAGAATATTCGAGCACTCAATAGGATGGGAAAAACTTGGGGCTATGATTTACTCGATCACTTAAGGCTAATGAAATAGACAGTTTGATCCCACGATGAACAATGAGAGAGATTCAATAGTTGGCAACTTTGTACTAGCCAACACTACAAGTTTCAGCATCACTTGAGACGAGGCCACAAAATCTAAATAGAATAAAATCTCCAAAAAGTGAGAGAAATTATTGTAGATCTTTGCAACATGGTCTTGTAGCACCTAGAATTGCATCCATACCTCACACAAGCTTCGAGATATGCCCCTTCAAAGATTGTTGCACTATGGCATTTAGTGACTCTAAGGGAGGATTTTTTTTGGCATGCTCGAGAACATTCAAGTGCTCAATGGGATGGGAGGAGCTTGGGGATAGGGTTTACCTAGCCACTTGGAGCTAATGGAATTGATAGTTTGATCCCATGATGAATGTTGAGAGAGATATGAGCAAGACATGTATGCTTAGGCTACATTGTGCAAGATATGAGCAAAAGTTGCTAATTAGGAAAAATTGGGTTTTCTTGAGTTTTTGGTCAAGATAGCCTAGGATTAGGTTTTTATTTTTATTTTTAATAGTTTAGAAAAGTCCTAGAAGTGAAATCTAGTGAACATTGCAAAAGTTGCACTTTTTGTGCAAAATTGCAAAAGTTGTAAAAGTTTCTTAAAAATGCAAATCTAACTGAAAACCTTATAACCTTTGAAAATATGTTTCCCATGCTCATATACCCAAGCATGGATAGTTACAAATTCACAAACTTCCATTTGCAACTTTTTACAAAAACTGCAAAAGTTGCTCAAGCAACTTTTTGAGCAACATTGCAACCTTTGAGCAATTTTTTCTCTTTACATATTTAGGTCAAATGGTTCCATCTAGGACTATTCTAGGACCCTAGTTAAGATTCCTAGGACCTATTAGGTAACCAAATACCTTAGTTTCCCATGAATATTCAAAGGCAATGAATAAGCAATTGGCTACCAGTTACAAATATTTCAAAGATATTGAAAACAATATATATTATTCTTTTATGAAAAATGATCCTATTATTGTGCAAAAAATCCTCGTATGGTGCAATGTTAGTATTATCTATCAACCAAAAAAATCTACGAACTATAGACTCACCTTCCTTACCTAGACCCATTGTAGCGTTACACCACTGGATGATGGATTTTGCATCTTTTAATATTGCTCCATCTTTGTACTTTAGTTCTTCACAAGCTAAGGCTCTTTTGATGCATGTGCCTACACCATTGTGCTCTCCCTTTCCATAACCAGCCTCTGTAAAATTTCACATATATTGAATTGTAGGCAACCTATGCATCTAGCTCAACCAATAGAACATCTATGCATTCTTGAATTGAGATGCACAATTGTTTGACCAAAAAATGTGTTGGCGATATGGTATGCCCCTGTTAGCCAAATCTCCATAAAAATAGTTGAAAACAACCATGTACAAACTCTGTAGAATGTGATCAATCATCGCTGATGTAAAAATGGTACTCCCTCAAAATCTTCTTGTCATCCTTTGTACTTGTAGGTGAATGCATGAATGTTATGTGAGCAAATATGGAAACCTGCTAAGAGGTATAATACTTTGCTTGCACCTCATCTTGTGGTTATAGTGTGTAGTTCTCTACAAAGTCTACATCCAAAACAATGATATCCAATGGAAATGTATCCTTGCACAACTTGAATTGCAAATCCAACTATCGAGCTCTATGTGTATGCCTTGCATACTTGTAAATAATCTTTTCACAAAAAATCTTCATTCACTCATGCACTGGAATCTTTTCAACAACTAAATCACATCTTTTACCCCATTTCCCAACTTTTAGAGCATATGTCACTATCTTATATTTTCCATAATCTATTATTTCATTTCCAATTTCATGTGTACTATCCATATGTTCACAAGTTGATAAAAGTTACAAAAAACCACAAAATAAGCATGTACCATCCAAGCATGATGTCTTGTAAAATTTTTGGTCATCCCCTATTTCACATAAAATGTTGGATATGAATTCCCTTGAAGATCTAGGTGGATCATTCATGTCACAATCTTGGAAAACAAACTTAGAATGCAAAAGCACACATATATGCCTAAAAACATCAAAATGGTTAAAAAATTCAATATGTATCCTACAATAAGTTGTGTGTGTGTGATTTATCTTTACATAAAAAGGTTTACCCATCTCAAAAAAATTTTGACTTATTCAAATTTGAGGATACATAACAATAATTTTTGCAAAAAATTGTGTTTGAGTTGAGCCCAAAAATGTTTGTGGGTCATGATTTTGGCTACCAATCCTCCTTCTTACAACATCTCTTTGATTAGGGGAAACACGTGTTATTTGTCCAAAAATCTTTGATCAATGATTTCAAAGATTCACTAATTTCTTTATCCTTGCACCATAGTCTACTACTAAATGTCCATAACTCATTTTTTGTTGGATCTTCCAATCTCTCTTGCCTTAGCATGACTCTCCTTAGGTACCTCTACTGATTTTGAATGTTTAGTTTGTCTTTCTCACGAGTTGAAATTTTTTCATTTGGGTACTTACTATTGTCGATGTAAGTACTTGTCTTGTTATATTACTATCTTTGGTGCATGATTTATAACCCACCTTGTCATAAGCACTAATTAGATTCTTTACAAAAAAAAATTTATTTTAATTGTGCATCATTCTTAGCCCAAGAATCTTTTATGATAGGCTTAAATTTTAAATTCCTCATCATTTCAACCAATAATTGGAATTGACCTATAATATTTCATTCTTCAAAGAATAATCTCCGCATACAATTAACTTTTCTTTGACAAGTTTGCTTGCTAATCTTGTTAGGCATTGATTTCAAAATGTTAGTATCAATATCAATCAAATATTTTGGTCTTCTAAAATGAATTCTAGAAGGTGTTCTAATCTCTTTCATTTCCTCAATATTTTGAACATCAACATAAGGTTGAGTGTTTTGCATACCTTGAATAAAAAATAATGTGCCTTGGCAATAAGATTGAAAAGATGGAAAACACCTACTTAATATGTTGATGTTGTGCCTTCAACATGACATGATGGAATGTGTACATCCAATGTGTGTACATCATTGAATGTACAAATTAGTATCTCTTCAACATGAGATGATGATATGACTCCAACATTGGAAGATGGTGTAGCTTCACAATTCAATTGTCTTCTTGAGTATAACAGTCTCATTCATTCTCTTTGTCTTTCCAATTCTTCCTCTTTGTTTCTTTGTATCAGTTGTTCTTATTCCTCTTGGAAGGAAAATTCTTCATTATTGCTTTCCAATTTTCTTTGTTCACATAGTAGTTTAATTTTATCTCTTTAAATTGCCAAATCTCTCTCCCTCTCTTCCATTGTTTGAGTTTTTGGTTTCTTCCTTGGCATGATGATGATTTCTATATGTCAAATTATTCAAACATTTGAATTACTTATAATTTGTAAATTACAAATCATTCAAATACATATATCAATTACAATTATTTCAATGAATCCACAATATATATTAAACAACTTGTCAAATTTCTAACCATTTCCAAATAACAATTCATTCAAACATACAAATTTCAATGAATTTACTATATATTAGAAAAATTTTCAAATTATAATCAAATTTGTCTCTATATAGTAACAAATAATATTTAAAAAGGATTTCACTAACCTTTTCTATAGAAAGAATATTCAAAGAGACTTCAAATAGTGTATCCAATGATTGAATTTGGAGTTTGATAGCTTCAAACAAAATAAAAGAATGTTAAAAAAACCTTCAAATAGTGTATCCAGTGATTGAATATGGTGTTTGCTAACTTTCAACAACATGAAACTCATATTTTCTATCAGAACAACAGAACACACAATAGAAAAAAAATAGAATAAGGACTAGTAGGGACCCAAACTTTTTTTATGACCATTTTTTGGTGTTTTCATATAGTGCATAGATACTATAAAGGTGTGTGGACTATAGTGCATACGCACTATGTGAAAAATTATCTCTCCCTATCCAATCCTCTCCCATCCCCTACTCTCTCTCTCCCTCTCCCACCCCCACTCTTTCTTTCCCATCCCCTACTCTCTCTCTCTCTCTCACACACGCGCACACACACACACACACACACACACACACACACACACACACACTCCCATCCTATTCTCTCTCTCTCTCTCCCACCACCTACTCTCTCTCACAATCTCTCTCCCATCCCCTACTCTCTCTCTACTCTTTCTCACTCTCTCTCTCTCACTATTCCTCTCCCACTCCCTCTCCCATAACCTACTCCCTCTCTCTCATCCCCTACTCTCTCTCATTCTTCTACCCCTCTCTCTCTCTCTCTCTCTCTCTCTCACACACACACACACACACACACATCCCCTACTCTCTCTCCCACCCATACTCTCTCTCTCTCTCTCTCTCTCTAAGGCACACACTCCCATCCCCCCTCTATGTCTCCCTCCCTCCCTCCCTCCATCTTTCTCTCTCTCTCTCTCTCTCACACACACACACACACACACACTCCCATCCCTCTCTCTCTCTCTCTCTTTTCCACCCCCAACTCTCTCTCTCTCTCTCTCTCACACACACACATCCCCTACTCTCTCTCCCACCCATACTCTCTCTCTCTCTCTAAGGCACACACTCCCATCCCCCCTCTATGTCTCCCTCCCTCCCTCCCTCCCTCCCTCCATCTTTCTCTCTCTCTCTCTCTCTCTCACACACACACACACACACTCCCATCCCTCTCTCTC
>CM053789.1:849370240-849455240 GCA_028749045.1 Cupressus sempervirens | reverse complement strand
GAAGAATTTATCTCCAGATTTATGCTATTGTAAGCCCTTAGGGCATGTTTTAAAGTCTATTTTCTCTATACTTAATGTATTAGCATATTTACATAGTTAATAAAATTTTCCCTTTCTTGTTGTGTCCATTATGTGCTTGGGTCGTGTCTCCATCAAAATTTATTATAATTATATTCTTATTTAACTTTATAACATAATCAAATCAAGAGTAAGCTATGGAAAGCTAGGAAAATTCATGTTATTCCAATTATAACTCTAGCTTAAAGGGAACTCTAAGATACAATAGGTCACTTCAGACCAAACTCAACAACCTCAAGTTTTGTGGATCCAAGCCCTTAAGCCTCTCTTAGACAGCCCCTCAAGACATTTTAAGATGATTATGCTTACATATCTCAAGATAACTTGCTAGTTGGATTTATATAGGCCTTCCCATATTGTATGCCTACTTATTCCTTCTATCTTATACTTATAATCAGATTGATAATATATATTAATTAGGTAAATTGATTATAATTATTATAATAGCTAATATACTTGCTGGAAGTCTTATTCGGAAGCAAGATACTAGAGGGGTGAATTAAGATCAATAATACTTTTCACTTCTTGTATAAAATATTTGATTATCTTCATTCACTTCTAATCCATCTCATATCTAGATCATCAACTATAAAATTGAAATGAATCTAACTATGCATGACATCCATCAACATGAAAATGTAAACACATAACAAAAAGATTTTGGTAACCTAGAAACCCTCCAAGGTGAAGGTAAAACTGGGGTGGGGATACCCACAAATATTCACTATGACAACAACAAAGTTTTCTTGCTAGGGTTCTACATGTATGCTATTAGATTTTAGTGTCAAAAGAATATTAATATAAATCTAACATTCACAAACTAAAGAAATATAATAAACATATGAAAGGACAAAGGAGACACAAAAGGAGAAGGAAAACCAAATATGGTGAGCTCCTCAAGTGTGACCTTGATGCTTAGATATGTCCAAAAAATGGTGGATATATGCTCAAATGAGCTCAAGCTTCAAATTATGGATTATGGTTGAGAATGGTGGTGAGTGAATGTTTTAACAATGGGAACATGGGTGGATTTTTTCATTATAGATGGTATTTTGATATTTAATGAGCTCTCACTATAGTATTATAAGTTTTCATGGGAAGTGGATTATTTGTGAGAGGGGAAGGGTCCAATTTATAGGTCAAGGGGTAGTGAGATGGAGGGAAAAGATGCAAGGATGGATGAAGGGTGAGGGAAAGCTAGGATTGAGAGAGAGGGAAGCACATGGATTATGATTTCTCAAATCCATAGCCTTGTGACAAGTGTCACAAGGGGATTGGATGTGAGGGGATGGTCAAAGTGGGTGGTCAAAGGGAGTCATGAGGGATAAGGAGTGTGGAAGAGGGATATAAGAGTCCTCAAAGATCCATAAATGCCTTATAAGAGACTTAAAGTCCTTTGGATAGGAATGTAATAGGGATGGGATAGAAGTTTCACTTTGGTTTGGGTTAGGAAGTCTTAACCCTTGGTTGAAGTTGCCCTTATGTTTAGGGAAAGAATTACACTTATTTTCTAAGGGGGTTAGGATGCAAGTGGCATGTTAGAGGGATGCAAGTGAGCTAGCATTAATGAGTTGGGTTAATTAATTGGCTAAGTGAAGTTGACATGGATGAATGGGTTAGATTTAGCTAATGATATGATTTTAAGAATAGTTAGAGGTTGGGGATTTTATTTGAAATGATTTATTAAATAAAAGGGAGTTTTAGGAATTAAATTAAGTAGGCATGGTGTAATTATTTAATTTAATAGGAGAATAGGGATTTATTTGATAATTAGACTTTTGATTGTCATATGATTTTAGAAATTAGGCTATAGTTGATTAACTAAAGTAATTAACTAGGGGATGACATTGGATTAACTAAATATTAAATACTTAACCAATTATGCCTTAGGATATGACTAAATAAGATTAATTAAGTGATGTAATTAGATGTAGGTTTCTATATTTTTCCCCTCTTTGAGATAGTGTTGGAATAATACTATTTCAAAGAAGTTTGAAGATAGACAACACAAAGAATATTTTGAAAGCATTAAAGTTTCTCTAGTCTTGAGTAGAAAGAGGAGAGACTGAACTATGTGATGCCCCTTCAAGAAGATGACAGGGAGAGAATATGATGTCCGATGAGTTCTTGAAACGTACAAGAATCTGGGGTATGTAGGAGGACTTAGATTAGTGAAGAGAAGATTAACAAGGACTCATACTCTCACTATGGGAGAATGAGACAATGGACTTGGGGAGGGGATGGAGGGGGTGAGATTGAATTTATATAAAATAAACTAGGGGGGGAAGTGGTAGATGCGGTGTTGGGAGAGGTTAGATTTTTTAGAGAATGATAGAGTGGCTAGAACATGATGATAGGAATGATTAGATGGGATGCTTGGATAGGATGTTGGAAAATGGCTATGGATTTTATGGAATGGAGGGGTGAGGGAATCCATTGAAGCTTGAGTGTGGGGGTGTTCCAAAGTGTTTTGGAATTCATTAGAATAACTAGGGTTGGTGAATCGATTATCCAAGGTCCAAATGTACAAATAAAACTTTTCAATGCTTAGTATACCCATATCCATAAAACTTTATTATGCATGCATCCATTAGATCATGCAATACTTAAACTTTGTAGGTTACTATCATAGGTCAAAACAACTTTGCAAAAATGTAAAAATGAAATATAATAGATTCATTAACACAATTGACACAAGGGTTTTATGTGGAAACCCAATTTGAGAAAAACCACCAGTAACATGCTACTAATTCTCACTCTTCTAAAGTGATGCATTGTGAAAGACCAACCCTATTAAATTTTATAATACACACTATTAAATGTAACCTAATTAGAGGATTTCAATCACCCTATTAGGAGTGAGCCTTGTTAGAGGACTTTAGATCATTCACTTGGAATGTCACCAAGTTAAAGGATTTACAAATAACTATTAGGTCATTCTTAATCCAAAGGATTTACCCTAGATTGATGCAATGATTAGAATATAATAGTAAGACTTGATCTAATAACAAATTAAAACTCACTTACATATTAAAGATCTCTATTTCAATACTCCATTATGCTTGGCTTTCATACACTTTAGCTCTGGTAGCTTCTTCATCCTTCAAGAATTCATACTCTTAAGCCTTCTTGCTTTTCTTTCCAATAGAAGTCTCTTCTATTCAGCCATTGAATGGAGCAATACCTAGATGCCTTGTCTTCCTTAGGTTCTCATACATGACAACCTATTAATCTAACCAACTCTCTCTATAAATAGAGATTTAAGATTTTTTGTAATTTAACCACAATCGTCCATTTTAGGATTATTTAGGATTAGGTAGGATACAATGAATCTACCCACTTTTCAATTTTGGTTCCTCTAGAAACTTCTTCAATCTTCCTTGAATTCACCACAAAATAATTTACCTTAAATTTTGTGCCACCAACTCATCAAAGTTATCTTCCACATGCTCCACACAATTCAAGAAAACAAAATAGTCAACTTGGATGCATCAAATCTATGATTTAACATGAATATTGGCACTCAACATCAATATGATGTTACTCAACTTCAACTAGTTTACTTGGAGAACACTAAAGTTTACTGATGCTTTACATCAACTATACTTTACCCAACTTACACTAAGTTCACTCGACATACACTAAATCTTCACTTTTCTTGGTGTTGGTCATGTTTTCACTTCATGTCTATTTGAATATATCTAAAAGTGAATGTTCTAGGTCCCTCTTATGAAAATTAGGGTTTGGTCTCTTTAATTTTTATTAACCCTAAAATTGCCTAAATTTTGTTTCACTAAAATGTCTCCGTAGAAAAGCTTTTGGGTTATATTCCTTTTCAAAGAATTTTCAGTGGGAGAAATCATTTTAAAATTTAACCCCTTTTTATTTTCAAGAACTTTTAAAAAGTTGTTCGTGTATTTCCTAAAGATCTTGAAATACTTTTAAACCTAAGCTTCCATCTTTATTTTTTTGCGGGTTCATATTTCTATTTGAAAAAGTAATTGAGTTAATGATAACCCTTGATCTTTTTAAGATTAAGGGCTATCACCTTATTTCCATAAGAAATCGCATGTCATTTATTGCTAGTGACATGGGGACCAAGTTGTGGGACCCAATCAATAAATAAATAATATTTTTAGGTGATTAACCTATACTGTCAAATCTTCCTGTGATCAATGGTGGTCACCTTGTCACCATGGGAAACCGCAAGCTTTTTACCATTGGTGACATATTGACCACCCGTAAAAGGGTAGACTATGGGACCAAGCGTAAAGATATCATTGTGAATTTACTTGCCATTAATAGCTTTGTCAGCACATAAGTTTGTCAGAGTGTAAGATGCCACTAAAGATCTGTATTGAAGGAAATGTACATATTGATCCACACTATCAGATGTCTTCAAGATCAATGGTGGTCATGTTGTCACTATGAGAAGTCACATGAACTTCACTGCTAGCGATATAGTGACCAAAGGGAAATCTTAAGAGCCCACCTTGTTCATAACAAGGTTATCACACGAGTCCTACTGTCTAATGCAAGGGACATTTATTATGGTCATTATGTCACCATTGGAATTTGCTCAATTTTTATCCTTGGTGACATAGCGAGAGCATGACATGTGTCCAAAAGCACAAGTGGGTCCAATGTAAATTTCCAACAATAAAAGGAAAGGCTTATATGGAAGAATTTAATTTTATTGACAACCAACTTGGAGGATTGAAGCTAAGTCATTAACAATTTTTGACCCTTTGGGTGGCAGATGATAGGGCTAATGTAGGATGCTAACAAATCAAAATATGACATGTGGCACATTCTAAAAAGGACAAAAAGTCAAAAGGAAAGATGATGTGACATCATGAGTTAGATGTTTTACGTTGATTTTTTTAACTTATGTATACATGGATCTCACTTGGTAGTCATCCATTTTTTTGACCTAGAGTGGCAGAGATATTTGATATAAAAATTCAGGAATAGGGCATAGTTCTACACAACGCTGAATAAAATGAGTGAATAATTTGATTTGTAGGTACAGTATTCGAGTAAGGATTAGATTTTTAGTTGAGAGGAGATATAATAGAAACTTATATAAAATTAGATTCTAAATGACCACCAAAGGAAAGTAAATATCTCAAAGGCAATTGCAGAGGTAAATGAGAATTTTATGATCATGAGCAGATGAAGAAAAAGAGAATTAAATTAAAGGCTCCTACTTATCTAATATTTTCTAATAAAATATTTATTCTCATCACTCTAAGGAGATATTTTGCAAAATAGTTATTTGGTTGTGACGAGATTTGATTCTCAACCACCAAGAAAGGAGAGATACATTTCAACAACAATAGCAGGAAGAGTTTCAAGTGGATACATGGTATCATCAAATTTGATTTGGAAGCTTCTTCTTGTCTATATATTCTCTCCTCTTGTTTATAAGGGTCTAAATTTTGGGAATTTTTTCACTATTGAGAGACCAATAAAAGGTTGGCAATCTTCACTGTGAGCCTAAGGGTTCTAGTTTGTGATATGTTTTCATGACTGTAATATCATTCTTCAACATATTTCTCTTAGATGAATAACATGGTTAAGCTAATATAGCTAGTTCTGATCTATTTAGTGGTTTTATGAATTATTTTACATGTATCTAAATTTATAGTTTCAAAGAAATGAATACAATGAGAAAGAATCTCCTTAGTTTCATTTTGATTCTCATCTCCTATCTCTATAATCTACAATCTTAGATGGTCTAGGGACAAAGAACTAAGATCCATTTGCATCCCCTTAAAGTTGTATGTTTGATACATTTTTCTGTTGGAACAAAGGACCAAGTAAATGCTTGATGTATTTGATAGGGTTGTTGGTTATTTTGAGAAGGATATTTCATGAGAATGAGGTATTTATAAACATAGATGTCTGATTCACAAAGTGATAAGAAAGATTTGATATCTTGATGTATGGAATATGTCAATGGTATCATAGATGTATGTGTGTGATTCATGGAATTTCCCAATAGATATGGAACTGATAAGCTATAAGATCAACTTGTTCTTATTGCTACATATTTGTGGATTTTCTGAAATCAAATTTAGCAATCATCCATTTCCTTTTCTATTTAAGATCTAAAAGAATTCCCACACTTAGCTTATCAATTTCTTAGGCCAGGTTATTAATTATTTCATTTCTAGAATCTTTACATAAGTTTTGGAAGATTAAGGGTTTTATTTGCTTTGTTATATTCAAGTGTATGTTTTAGCACTAGTACCATATAAGTGAATCTGAGGTTCACCAACCTATGTTTTATAGAGCCTAAAGTAGAAGGTGGGTCTAACCTTATAGTTGGCCTAGTGTCTAAAAGGATAAGTTGCAGATGGGAAGTAGTTTCCCCTAGATGTATCTTGTTCTCATTTGGGTAATTTGAGATCATGATGTTTCAAAACACCAACACTCAACTCCAATTACTTTTTTGTTCAGCTTGCACATACTTTTCTTGACACCTATTATGCACTCAGTCAAGCATGGGAGACTTAATTATTCTTACTTGTTCTTATATACTTAATTAATGTATCCAACCTTTGCAACCTTAAGTAGATAAACAATACACTATATCATCACTATCTTAACTAATCTTTGTACTCTTATTTCATACCATAACTCAACCTTTCCTCTAGGTTCTCTTGTTATCACAATTGATCAAAACCTCTTCATCAATCAAATAAATGATAGTACTTAAATAAACTAAATAGTTATCTTACCAGAAAATAGTAGGTTTGACATTAGTGACAAAATAATGATTGTTCAATTATAGATTCTTCACTTCAAGACAATCTCATATCAACAACTTATTTTAATATAGGAATATTGGAGATATGCCAAGGTTATGAAGTTTTGACATTTGAGTGTCAACACACTTAATCACTTTTTGTATTGAAGCTGAGTACACCATGTATGCCGAGCCATAATATTTCCCAAGTCAATATTTCAATAGGTGTCGAGTAGTATATAAGTGTTGAGTGATATAAAGGTGTCGAGTCACTATATGCACTAAGCAAGCTAGAATGTTGTATATGCTGAGTAAACTAGAATTATATATGTGCCGAGCAATCCAGGATAGAATGTGTTGAGCATTAGTAGTCTAGTAAGTATCGAGTAATATAGAATCAACATATGAGTTTGTGCCTTAACAAACTCAGATGTAAACCATTTTTGGAGCCGACACAAAGAGAATTCAAAAAGGAAAAAGGATAAGGATGAATCATTTACATTCCCTATGAAATCTACATGCAAATAATAAGAAAAATGGAGGAGACATGCAACCAATGAGAAAATAAAAAGGTATGAGTGGGAATTTGAGATTCAGTATGGATCGTAGATCCATACCTAACCCCAAGTCTTCACATTCTTTAAAAGGAGGTCAAAAACCAATTATATATGAGGATGAGAATAGTGTATGGAAAGATTATAGAAAAAATTTAGTGTGAAGAAGGAAAGACTTAGAGAAACAGAGCAACAAGTTCATATCTAGTTGATCAAAATAGCATAAGGGACAAGGAACATGATCAGACATTAGATCTCAGAGGATCAAGATCAAGGAGAGCAGATCAAGTGCCTAAATCTAGCAATTAGAGATTGATACTATCAGGTCAAATGTTCTAATACTTTCTTACAATTGTATTAGATGCTGAAATCCTATATTGATAGGTTAGCTTAATAGAAGGTGATTGAAAATCCTATGTATTAGGTGGGTTTAACAACCTATTGAAAATCCTTTAATAGGTTGACACTTCATGTAAAGTGTTTGTAAATCCTCTAACCAAGTCACTATTGACACAATATAAAGCCTTTAATAGGGCATGCCTTTCACGGGGTAGACCATCAGAAGTGGTTGAATTATTATTGTTGCAGTGACTTTTGTGGGTATCATCCCCACCCTAATTTTACCTTCTTATTCTTGGAGGGTTTCTAGGTTATCAATTTAGGTGTTATGTGTTATTGCATGTGATTTACTTTATGTTTCTTTATATGTTTATATGCATGCAGTTTACTTTTCAGTTATATGTTTAAAGAATTGAATAAGGTGAAAAGTGTGGTACTTCCAATTTACCCCCCCACCCCCCCCCCCCCCACCCTAGAAGTATTCTTCCTATTTGAATATTCCAAAAATTGGTATTAGAGCTTGGTTATCACAATGAAGAAGTCTAACAACTTGGAGAAAAAGATCAGAGGATGGAAGTCTTCAAACTTGGGAAGATTATTGAAAATCAAGCGATTGATGTGCATTTAGCTCTACACGAAGTAGAGGAAGTTAGAGAAGAATTGAGAAAATCCCTAAAAAGAAGAAAGGAGATAGCCATAGGTGAAAATGACATACAATACAAGGATATTGATACCACACAATTTTTCTCTAATGGAGACTCCAAGGAGTTTGATGCAGCAATAGCAGAATTGATGGAGAAAAATAGAGCTCAAGTAGAAGAGATAAGATCTCTTAAAAATGGAACAAGAATCACAAGCCATAATGCTTTGTGAAGTGACTAAACAAAAGAAAATAGCTATTGAAGATAAGGTCATGATAGAAGATGACAAGAGAAATCTCACCTATAGGCTATCAACTATTGTGAATAGTTACTAAAATCACCAAGGGCTAGTAATGATACTTCAGGACTTGGTTACACCAGTACTAAACAAGGAGAATCATCTAAGGCTATAGTAGAAAGAATTAAAAAAAGTAAGAACACTAAACCTACTTGTCATTTCTATGGTAAAAAGAGACATACCTCTAATGTGTGCAGGAGCAAGAATAGTCATCAACATGATAAGCCTAAAAATGCAAGCCTTTGTCACAAGTGCAAGAAATAGGGACATCAAGCAGATGAATGCAGAATCAAGACTATGAGAACACCAAGATTTGAAGGTCATTGCTATAGTTGCCAAAAATATGGACATAGAGCTTCTGAGTGTAGATCAAAGCCTAAGTGGATAACTAATCAACTTGCAAGGAGAAACAACAATACACACCACTACAATTGGGATTACAATACCAAGTATAACTATCACTATTGTCAAGAGTATGGACACATTCCTAAAAATTGCATAAGGACACATTTTAGAGGAAATCATAGCAGATGGTTAAGCCAAACCACATGTTTTAGTTGCTTGAAGATTGGTCATATCAGTAGGAATTTCCCAACAACGGCCAAGACACCCAAACTAGAAGTCAATAAGTGTAAAGAAAAAGTTAATGTGGAACACATTAGGGTAGAAATGAAAAAGAAATGGAAAAGAAGAGATGGATCAAGTTCATCCAATGGTGAGATCACTTTACCCAAGAGGTCAAGTGATCACACTCCATCTAATTAAGCACAGGATAGGTACATGGGGCTGATATATATAAAAGATGTATTATACATTAGCTCAAAAGAACAAAGAAGCACCACAAAGAAGAAATTACCATGAGAAAAGATGCCAAGCAAAATTTTGAAGAAACTACCAAGTTACCCTTAGATGTCAAGTGAAGCTCCAATGGATGTCAAGTTTCCAATAGCTATCGAGTTGATAGTTGATGCCGAGTGAAGTAGAAGTCTAGTAGAAGCCAAGTAAATGAACTACAATAGAAGCTGAGTGATGGTAAATCCTTCGAGTACCAAGTTCTATAGCTGTAAGCATGAAGATTTAATGCTAGGTCATTGACAGGTATAAGGTCAAATTTTGTTCATTTTCATGTCATTCAAATGTAGAGCAAAGACGATAAGAGTGAAAAGGTGATAAAATAGCTACCTTATAGTCAGTTGCATCAATTTCAATGGAGATTTAGCATGAATGCATCAATTCAAAGGTATTTATCAAGTGCTGAGCTACACAGAGTTATACTTTTTATACATTTTGAAGCCCTAGATTTAGTAAAATGTCCTCAAGCTCTAGAAATGCTAAGGCTAAGGAAGACCATGAGATTCAACTAGTCAGCAATGAAATTAAATAGCCTAAATTCAAACCAATACTTGAAGTTTTCTATAGAAATGACCTAGTTGGTGTGTTATCTATCATTTCACCCAAGGTTATTATGGTTCAAGATATTAGGAAGTGCTACAATTGCAAAATTGGTTCCATAAGAGACTTATAAATCTTTCATGCCTATGATAAGTTGTGTGAAAATGGAATACTAAAGGATGAGTTTCAAATTGTTGAGAAGAAGGGTTTGAAAAAAACCCTAGTTTTTCCTATGGTGTTCAAAACATAATGGATTCACATTATTCTAAGCTAAATTCATGATGGATGTTTGTGGCTAGAGACAAGACCTATCAAGATTACAAAGAGGATAGTGCATAGGGTTACTAGTCTCCCAACCCTAGATCGGCCAAAGACTTTGAGAAGTGATAGGAAGTAATTGAGAAGAACACATGTGCAAAATGGAACAATAGGGGAATGACTATTGACATTATGACTAAACCCCTACTTGACTTTGTTGTGAGGGTAATTTCACATAAATTCTATCAATCCAGTAGATTGAACAATGTACCTTGCATAGCCATTGATGTGGCATATAAACTAGTGAAGAAGGATCGTACCTATGATCTAGCTAAACTTATGTTGTATCAAATCAATGAGAACTTAGGAGCTATAAGGAGATCAAAGGGTGCACAATGTGAATTTGGCTCAATTCTCATGTGCATATTCTTTTATGTGATGGAAGAATTCCCTTCAATTGGAAAGGTGAACTAGAACTCTAATAAGTTAGTAGTCACCTAAATTAATGATTTCATTGATCAAATGGGAGATAACTTTGAGGCACAAATGACAAGCTATTTTGAAGACTTTAAGAAGTCTATGAAGCAAAGAGTGAGGATACCAGTTTCATTACTTAAGAAATATGCCAATGATATATGTTTCTTGGTTGATATTTATTTTACTTATATTCAAGCAGCATTACCAAGGGTAAGATGGCTAAGGCCATTAGGTTATGAGCTTGACATAAATGAAGCGACAACAATAATCACAACATTGCAAGCAGAAGAAATTGATAAAGAAGCCCCTCACTTTGGGACTTATGTTTTGGTTAAGTCCAAAATTGAAACAAAGTCGAAAACTACTTCAATCATCAAAAAGAAAGACAAAATGGTAAGAAAAATAAAGAAGACATTTGGAGTAGACATTGAAGGTGAAGAGGACGAAGTAGAAGAAGTAGAAGGTGACAGTGATGAAGAAGGTGAACAAGAGCAAGGGCAAGGGCTAGTTGAGCTGACACAAGGCCATGGAGAAGACAAAGAAGAAGGTGTTAAGGAATAAGAAGCTAAGGAAGCACCTACACCTACCAAGCAGAAGAAAAGAAAAGTAAAAATATAGCCTATAGTTTAGCCAAAGCCCAAGAAGGTCACAAGGAAAGCTCAAATGAAGCTAGCTCCAGCTAAGCTAGTAGCAATAAGGGCCACAACAAGAGCATGAACTTAAAAAGCCAAAGAGGCAGTAAAGGAGAAGAAGAAAGCCACTACCTAGCTAGTTGAAGAGCCCAAGAAAAGAAGAAGATATGTGGCTCAACCAGATATAGATGATGAGAAAATAGAATCTAAGGATATAAGCCAATTCAAAGAGGTAAGTCATCCTCCAAAATCTGCAATTGACAAACTTTGTAATAAGATTACAAATGTAGATCTAAATGATTTAAAATCTCTAAATTTCAATAAGCTCAGTAGGGAAGAGCAGAATAAGATAGAGGAATTTGTGTATGCCATGATGGCAAAATTCAAAAACACACCTCTAGAGCTTGATAACACAATGCTAAAGGAACTATATGAAATAGTAGAGGATAAATGGCATTATTGTTTGAAGATGGAAAGGGAAATTAGAGAATCCACCCTAGCATAGGTAAAGCTTGATATATCAAAGGCTCAAATAACTAAGGCTAATAAGAAATGTAGTGGGAAATTTGCACCCAAATACAGAGATTTTTGTATTCTTCAAAGCAAAATTAAAGATGTAGTAACTAAATCTACACAAATATGGAAAACAATATACAAGATTACTAATGATAAAGTGGAGGAAACTAATAAGGTAGAAACTAGTGCCAATAAGAGGTTAGAAGAGTATAAAGGAGAGGAGAAAGAAAAGGAAGAGGAAAATAAAGGTGAGGAAGAGAAATGAGAAGAGGAGAATAAGGAGAAAGAAAAGGAGGAATCAAAAAAGGGAGAGGAAACTATGGCAACATCTAACCAACAACAAGAAGATGAATAGAGTGTGCAAGACACACAATTGCCACCTCCCAGTCCACCTCATGTAATCACTACACTTATAGAAATAGTAATCATAAAGGATGTTATTGACAAGACACCTCAGAACATCAATCTACTTACTACAGAGGATCTCTCAAAGATCCTTCACCAATCTACTCTACAGGCACAGTTGTGTACAAGCCCTATATTGGTGAGTGTAGATGAATTATAAAAACTAGTAGTAGCACCACAAAAAGAAAAGATGAAGCCAAAGGAGAAACCTTCACATACACTACCACTAGAACTAAAGTTTTTATGCTGCTACCACCACCTCCACCAAGTGTAACAAGTGATAATGTTTAGATGCCAAGTGCAGAGGAGAGAAAATCAGGTGAAAAATAAGATGCAATAAAAGAGAAGGAGTAGGCCACCATTCAAACATTGGTAGAACTACCAAAGACTAGCACTCCTACTAAGACCATTCAGAAGCTAAGCATTGATGCTATCCCATTGCAATTTTCAACACCAGGCTCGAGTTCAACAAGAGTGGCTAGGGTACTTCACTATGGAGACCCTAAATTAGATGAAGAGATTGTGATACCCTCCTATGATTCCAAAACTATCACAATAGCACAAATGACTAAAATGCAAAATGCATTGGATAGAAGGATGAGGTAGGAGATATTGAGGAAAGAGTTTAAACACAAGCAAGCACTTCATGAAATCAAGGACATCTTCATGGATGCTTTTATCTTGTAGTCACCAAATGAAGAAAAGCCAATAATTGAGCAACTAGCAAACATAGTTGACCAGGTGACAGATGAAGACCAGGAGACCAATGTTAAACTCATGGAATGGTCAGAAAGAAAGTTTCAAGGGAAGGTTAATTAAAGGATATCAAGAAGAATTTCTCTTGAATAGGTATATTTGTCCAAGAGAATAGATAAGGCCAAAAATTTTCTTGAAAACATTTTTTCATTGTATAGGAAGTTGTGTGACTTTTTCAATTTTACACAAGAAACAAAGAGGAACTTGAGAATCTCTAGCATACAATCACCTAGAAATCTAGCTTAGAGTGAGAAGAATTTTCCACAATCACTTCACACACAAAGGGAATTAGTTGTATTAATAGTAGAGGAGGCAAATATTAAGGCTAAATTAATGCAGATCTAGTCCTCCATAACCCCTCATTTAGAAGTCCTCCAAAAGGATCAAGTCTATGCTAAGACAATATTAAACAAAGATCCAAATCTTTCTACTCTTGATGGACTTTTACACCTTGCTACAGAGACTACCATCTAGCACAAGTCACTTGACATAGCTTTGGCTAATTGGGATGGAGTTCTAAAAATAATAATGGAGGTAAACAATAAATTTTTGGCTAAATATGGTATTACTCCTTAGAACCATTTGACATTAGTGTCAAAAAGGGGGCAAATTAATAAAGGGGGAGATATATGTTTTGATGAAGATATAAATTTTGACAATCAAAGAGAGGGAGATACAACACTTTTACATTTTGACACTCACATGGAAAATAGTTCAATACAGAGACACAGGTATAGAATATAGGTACAAGATAGAAGATAAAGAATACCAAGCATAGTTAGCATAGAATTTTTATTGCAAAATGACAAGGTACAAATCAACTTAGGGGGAGTTAAGGAATTTTGAACAAATTATAAAAAATTATAGATAAGTCATTCATAAGGACAGATGAATAAATGTCTAGTTAAGTGCTTTTGACACTCATGTCAAAGGTGGAGATTGTTAGCCCTTAGAAATTTTTGACATTTGAGTTTCAACACACTTAATCAGTTTTTGTATTGAAGCTGAGTACACCATGCATGCCAAGCCACAATGTGCACCAAGTCAGTATTTCAACATGTGCTGAGTGACCTCAAGTGCTGAGTAGTATATAAGTGTTGAGTGATATATAGGTGCCGAGTCCCAGTATGTGTCAAGCAAGCCAGAATGTTGTATATGTCGAGTAAACTAGAATCATATATATGCCAAGGAAAATAGAGTGTAGTTGATGCCGAGCATTAGTATTCCAGTAAGTATCGAGTAACACAAAATCAACATATGAGTTTGTGCCTCCACAAACTCAAATGTAAACCATTTTTGGAGCTAACATAGAGAGATTTTGAAAAGGAAAAAGGATAAGGAAAAATCATTTACATTCCCTATGAAATCAACATGCAACCAATAAGAAAAATGGAGGAGACATGCAACCAATGAGAAAAATACAAGGTATGAGTGGGAATTTGAGATTCAATATGGATCATAGATCCATACCTAACCCTAAGTCTTTGCATTCTTTAAAAGGAGGTAAAAAACCCATTGCATATTGGGATGAGAACAATGTATGGGAAGATTATAGCAAAAAAATTTAGTGTGAAGAAGGAAAGACTTAGAGAAACAAAGCAGTAAGTTTATATCTAGTTGATAAAAATAGCATAAGGGACAAGGAAAACAATCAGACATCAGATCTCAAAGGAACAAGATCAAGGAGAGTAGATCAAGTGCCTGAATCTAGCAATTAGATATTACATACTATTAGGTCAAATGTTCTAATAATTTATTACAATTGTATTAGATGCTGAAATCCTATATTGATAGGTTAGCTTAATAGCTAGGTAGGAGAACCTTTGGAGAAGGTGATTGAAAATCCTATGTATTAGGTGGGTTTAACAACCTATTGTAAATCCTTTATTAGGGTGAGACTTCATGTAAAGTTTTTTGTAAATCCTCTAACCAGGTCACTATTGACAAAGTGTAAAGCCTTTAACAGGGCAGGCCTTTTACAGGGCAAACCATCAAAAGTGGTTGAACTATTATTGCTGTAGTGATTTTTGTGGGTATCATCCCCACCCTAGTTTTACCTTCTTATTCCTAGAAGGTTTTTGGGTTATCAATTCTGGTGTTATGTGTTATTGCATGTGATTTACTTTGTGTTTCTTTATATGTTTACATGCATGTAGTTTACTTTTTAGTTATATGTTTAAAGAATTGAATAAGGTGAAAAGTGTGGTACTTCTAATTCACCACCCCCTCTCAAAATTATTCTTCCTATTTGAATATTCCAACATGAAGAACATCAAGAACTTTTCACCAATATTACATAGGACTAACTCAAAACAAACATGCAAGGGTTACCGCAACATTACATGTGAATTGTGAAGGAATCAAAGTGGAAATGATACTGGGTAACCCAAAGGAAAATGATATTTCCCAAGTGCATCATGCAACCAGAAGTGATCACATGTTGGGAATATGCAAGGGTCACATCTGACTAACTCACAAGAAGAAAACAAAAAGAAAAAGACTTGATCAAGACCTTGCTCTCAAATTTCCCCATTCATAGTACACCATAATATAAAAGACCATGGAAGCTTTGAGGAGGCAACAACCAAATCTCTTGGAAAAGATACTTTAATAAACAAACTTGAAATCCTAAATAATGAAATAAATCAAAGGAAAATGTAAATCCGAAAAAGAAACCTTTTTCCAAAGAGATCGGTAGGACTGGATGCTGACGGAACAAGGTTAGATGAGAGGAAGGATACATCCTACAAGAACCTATTAGTGGTATCTGGGACTATGATGACATGTTATGGGAAATCAAAACCTTTAGGATAACACTTTTTATGATAAGGGATCTCATCTAAGGATTCACTAAAATACCTAACCAAGAGAATTCCAATTTATGACCAAACATGAACTAACATGCAAGACCAAGGAATATACAATTGGACTAAGCTAAGGACTGACTCTAGAGGATTTACAATTGATTGACCAGGGTCCTTACAAGCATTACTATACAAAAGATGAGTATAATAGGATATTGAAATGGATCTGATATAGTACAATGTGAAAAAGTTTAAGATGAGGAGATAGTAGATGAAAAGCATAGGATGAGGTGATAGAAAATTGAGGGTGGATAGGTTGATATGGATAAGGGAAAGATATACTTTAAGATAAGGAGTGGGAAGGATGAATCCCAATAATTATGATTGGATTGTGACCAAGGCTTACAATAAGGATTGACAAAGGATTAAGAATGCGATTAGATGAGTTGAAAGATGTGCAATGAGATGGTGAATGTGATGGTAGATTTCTATGAGTAGTAGGATATGAATGGATAACATTAGGGTACATGGGGAGAGATTAGAGCTAGATACTGATGACAAGGGATGTACTAGGTGATAGAAATATGGAGACAATGTTGGGAGGTGTAAGGATAGACAAAAATAGGAATAGTGGATAAAAGGATTTGGGTAGAGGAATGCAAAAAGATGGGGATTGGGAGATGAATGGTGTCGGGGATGACTAGATGGAAATGAGACTAGAATAGGGAGATGGAAAGATGGATACGATACAATCTCTAGGGAATATGATGCCCCCATTTATTATATGTAATTTAAGAGGAGGTCTTATGAGGGGTGTGATAGGATGGGAGGTGGACAATAAGAGGATGAAAAAGTAGATGGAAGCTAGGATGGGAAAGGTGAATGAGGTAGAGGGTAACTATGATGGGTGGATGAGGTTGATGGAGGGATTATATGGACAAAAAGAATGGGTGGATAAAGGATTGGTGGATACAAGATGAAAATGGAGAAATGGATGTCAAAGAGGTGACCAAAAGTATGTATCTGGTGGTAACCTTTAATTTTTTATCAAGTTTTGAAGGAGGGAGGAGGTGAAATGGATAAAATTTTGGTATGGTGGGATGAGATGGGTATTGTTGGTGAATGAAATTTCCCCCAAGTGTGTAGAGAATTTGGATGGAGGGATTACACATGACACTTGTTTGCCAAGTTTTCATCATGGTACTTGTCCAAGGCACTTGAATTGCCAAAGTTTTCACAAGTGGACACCTTATATTTATTTATTTTCTTTTTTCCTTTTTTTATTCTTTTATTATTTTTATTATTTTTATTATTTTATTACTTTATTATTTTATTATTTTATTCTTTTTATTTCCTTTTTGATGGATTTTTACTCATAGATGTTGGTAGGATGGGAGAAGCATGAAAAATATTGGATTAAATGAGTGGAATGGTAGTGAGAGTTGGTAGATAATAGATGGGAAGACATAAGACTTGTGGGTAAATGGATGAGGAATTGGAAAGATCATCATTAGCACACACCTTGAAAGGTGATGAAGTAGTTGAAAAGATGGTTTTGGATGAGATTAAGGAGAAAATAGAGTAGGAGAAATATAAGTAAAAAAAGTAAACTTGGAAAATGGAGGAATGGAAGTGTAGGATAAGAATAATAAGGACAAAAAATGAATTGGGGGGATGGAGGATGTATATATGGAGATTTGGATAAACTATGAATGAATGAGGCATTTTTAGTAGCATGAATGAATGGCAATTGAGATTTTTTATCTGAGATGCATTTCTTTTATGAGCATCGTGGGTATTCACATGATTTTTGACTTTTTCATCTTGGGCCTTTGTGACCTTTTAAAAGTTTTATTTTTTTGGATCAAACATTTCTCTTCTTGAACACATATTTTAGATGGGACATGTTGATACTTGGTTTTTAATGAATTTTTGGATTTATAATTTTTAATTTTGGCATCCAATTTTATTCTATTAGCCATGGTGTGGGAAAAAGAGCATGGAGGATATGGAGGGATGGTTGATGGAATGATATAAGTTGAATGTTGGAAGGAATTCAAGGATGAGTGTCTTTCATGATCTAGCTTGTGGATTTGAGGGGATTGAGTAGTGGATTAGAATACATGATATGGATGCATATAATTGCCCAAAATGGATGGAGGAAATGAAGGATGAGGACCTAAAATATATGGAAATGAGGAATGAGTAGGTTCCAAAATAGATGGAGGAGATAAAGGATTAAAATTAGGTATATATGAATCCAAAAGAGATGGAAAGGATGGAGGATTTAGATAAGGGATATAGCAACCAAAAATGGAGGAATGGAAAGGAGTAATAAGATAATGACCCAAAATAGATGTGGAATAAGATGGATGCAATATTTGGAGTGAAGATGGAAGCACATGGGACCATGAAGGGATATAAGGGATACCAATAGCTAGAGATACATTTTTATTTGTTTTTGCAATATGATGTTCATTATTTGGAACACAAGATGTGAGTCTATTAGTAGGTGAAGGAGTTGAAGTTTTAGATATGATAGTTAGTTCTTCTTTTATAGATCTATCACCATGGATTATTGGGGATGAACAAGAATGAAATAGAGGGGATGGGAGGATAAGATTTTAATTTGGATGGAGGAAGGGAGGATAACAAATCTTGAGGTAAAGTATGTATAATGGTATGATTTGAGTATGGAGGGGATGGTGACTACTTTTTAGATAGAGTGAATGAGAAGAGACGATCGTATAGGGTAATAAGTGGGATGACAAGATCTTTAGATTTAGTGCATGGCATGGTGGGATCATCTTTTGTGCCATGGTATATTTCAACATGCTTTTGGACAAGATCTTGATAGGATTGGATTGGAGTGGGTGGTGTGATAGGAGATGTATGGATGGTTTCTTTAAGTGAGGTAGAAGGATGGGTGGGAGGACCTACAATGGGGTTGAGTTGATGGCGGAGGGACTCATTAGGTTTATTCCATGGGATTTTGGTAATGCCAGGAGGAGGAGACATGGATGAGATTTGGAGGGATTCAATTAATGGGAGGTAAGAGATGAAAGGGGATCAATAAGTGCGGTGGATGAAATAGGGATGATAGTGATGGGATGATGGAAGAGGAATGATGAGTGTGGGAGATGGATTTTCTTTGAGTTTCCTTATAAAACTCCTTGGATATGTGTGTGCTAGATTGGGAAGAGTAAGGGGATAAGGGTGATGCATTATATAACTAGGATTAGTTGGAGGATTTGGAAAGTTGATGTAGGAGCATTGAGCTTGGATTTTGGTGGACTTATAATTTTTATGGTTAGAGATGCATTGGAGACACTTTGGGGAACCTTTCCTTATGATTGCATATAGATTAGATGGATTGAGTTGAAGTTTGAGCTATTTTTACCTTGTTACTGGAACTGTGTTTTTTTGGTTTCTAGGTGCCTGTTACAAAGCATGTAACTAATTATCCTTAATGAATATGAGGCTATGAACTTTAGGGTTTGAAAAGGGCCTAGATTAATTCCTTTTTTCAAGTTCACAAGTTCTAATTCATTATGAGTTGGGAGATATGGAAATTCTCCTACAGTATCAATTTTTGGTAGACTGCATGATAGTTTTCTATGCATGACTTTTGGAGTGGATGGATAGTTATTCTTAAGGAATCAGCCTTTTTCTATTTAAGGGGTTGTATAGGACCTAGATTACTATCTATGATTCAAAAGTGAAAGTTCTAATTCAATCAGATCTAGGTGATATAGTGATTTTACTCATATATCAATTTCTAGATATTTAATTGTTGTTGCAAGCTAACTTGTGGCATTTAGTTTATGTATTTGTATTTAATTTTTGTTTTGGGCTGACTTGTGGCTTAGATTGGTATAATTAGTAGTTATGGTGGAGTCTTTAGTCATTATTTCATTCATGGAAGTAGCTGAAAGACTTCTTTTTTTGAGTTTGTCAGCAGAGTGTCAAATGTGAGGCAGTTTACAATAGGATTGTAATGAAGTTGTGAATGTGTAGACAGAACATTGAATGTGAGGTAGTCTATACTTGGATCTTGGATGAAGTTAGAGTAGAGCTAGGGATATGGCTAGAAAAAAAGGAGATTTCTTAGAGTGCTTGTAAGCACAAGTTTATATTTCCTTGGTGGTTTCTTCTAGATTGTTGTGATGTTATAGATCTGAACTAGCTAGGTTTGAGTTGGGTCTTGAGAGATATTTCAAAACTAATTTTGTAATTGCTATATATATTTGGCCCTAACCTAGAAGGCCTTATAGCTAGGCATATTTCATGTAATAGTTATTTTATAAATAAAGAGTTGTGATTTGGTATCAGATCTTGCATTATTATTTCTTGTTGTTGTGCTTTCACTACATGGTTATTTTTTGGGGGCTAGGACATCTCCTTTAGGGATTCTCCTACCCTGCACTACATCAGGTGGTATCAGAGCTCAGTTGTTCCTGAGTGTGTAGATAGATCACTAATGCTGAGGTAGTTTGCACAATGGCTTGGGTTGGAGAAGTAGATCTAATTTGATCTTGAGCTAGTGGTGGATTTTCTTTATAGAGTCCTAGATCTCTTGGTTCTAAGGTGGAAGATCATGTTCTAACTTGCAATTATAGAGGGCTTTTAGATAGATCAATGGATGTGAATATGGAAGATTGATCTTTTTGAGGCATGATCATAGAGAGTTTGTGGATTGTAGATCTATAATCTTAGACTTGTGATGATGTTTTTGATTGTTCATGCAAGGTGGTAGGTTGAGATCTAACTTTCAAATAAATTGAGGTTGTCACAAGGAGCATAGGAAGGATTTTTTGTAGAGGATCTATGAAGATCTTGGAAGGTGGCTTTGAGAGGATTTTACCTTGGGATGATTGCAAATATATGTGATATAATGGAAAGGAGGACTAACGAGACAATAACTTGGGTGGATGTTGTTGTGGATGCTACTTTTTCTAAAATATTTGAGAAGCCAAAGAAAGAAGTTGTATGCTACTAGAGTTGGAGTCTACCGATCATAAAGAGAGTTGTCTAGCCGGTTAGAAGACTTGTTTGAGAAAGAAGATGACATAGCAAGGTTGAGGTGGAAGAGGTTGGTTTTGCTAATTAGTTTGTCAAATTTGATATAGAAAATGCACAAAAACTAGAGGTTTTTTCTAAGGATATTCCTAACCTTGTTGAAGTTGGGATAGAGGTTGGTTTTCATGATTAATTGGTTAGGTTTGACATGGAAGTTGCAGAGAACTTGGTTGTGGATGATTTGATTGTTGTTGGTGGTGAGTTATGTATTGTAGAGCATCTTGTTGTGAGCAATGATATTTCTAGTGTTGTGAGTATGGCATATGTTGATGGAGATCTACATTTTTTTTTTGATGTGGAGTTTGTTGTTGCTAATGTAGAGTTGGTTGCTGCTAGTATAGATTCACTAGTTGCTAATGTGGATGAGGGTTTGTTGTTGAAGCATTATGTTTAGTTTGTTCTTGGGTGTGAGCATGTTAATTGGGTTGATGATATGAATTCTATTCTAATGTTTCATTGGATGGAGCATACATGGTTTATTTTTAGATTTTTCCTATTGACTTTGATGAAGTGGAAGGCTTTGGTAAAGATGAAGTTTGTTGCAGATCTTTCTTTGGGCATCAAAGTATGGGACAAACTTTTTTATTTACCTGGGGAGTCTCATGTAGGAGCATCAAGCTTGTATTTTGGTGGAGTTATTAATTTTATGGTTAGGGATGTGTTGGAGACACATTGGAGAACCTTTCCTCATGATTTCATATAGATTGGATGGATTGAGTTGAAGTTTGAGTTGTTTTTACCTTGCTATTGAAATTGTGTTTTTCTAGTTTCTAGGTGTCTGTTGCAGAGCATGTAACTAATTATCCTTAATGAATGGAAGGCTATGAACTTTAGGGATTGAAGAGGACCTAGATTAATTCCTCTTTTCAAGTTAAAAAGTTCTAATTCATTATGAGTTGGGAGATATGGAAATTCTCCTACGGTATCAATTTATGGTAGACTGTGCAATTATTTTATGTGCATGACTTTCAGAGTTAATGAATAATTATTATTAAGGAATCAACCTTTTCAAATTTAAGATATTATAGAGGACCTAGTTTACTATCTATGGTTTATATCACAAGTTACAATTCAATCATATCTAGGAGATATCATGATTCTACTCAAATATCAATTTCTGGACATTTAATTTTTGTTGCAGGCTAACTTATGGCATTTAATTTATGTATTTGTATTTAGTTTGTGTTCTAGGTTGACTTGTGTCTTAGATTGGTATAATTAGGGGTTTTGGTGGAGTATTCATTCATTATTTCATTTGTGGAATTATTTTTGGAAGTACCTAAAAGGAAAAAATTTTGAGTCTATGAGCAGAGTGTCGAATGTGAGGTAGTTTACAATAGGATTGTGATGAAGTTGTGAATGTGTGCATAGAGCATTAAATGTGAGGTAGTATACAATTGGATCTTGGATGAAGTTAGAGAAGAGCTAGGGCTATGGATAGAAAATTAGGAGATTTTTTGGAGGGCTTGCAAGAACAAGTTCATATTTCCTTGGTGGTTTCTTCTAGATTGTTGTGATGTTAAAGATCTGGACTAGCTAGGTTTGAGTTGGATCTTGAGAGATCTTGCAAAATTGATTTTGCAATTGTTGTATGTATTTGGCCCTAACCTAGAAGGCCTTACAGCTGGGTATATTTCATGTAATAGTTATTTTATAAATAAAGAGTTATGATGTGGTATCAGATTTTGCATTATTGTTTCTTACTATTGTGTTTCCACTGCATGGTTGTTTGTTGGGAGCTATTACATCTCCTTTGGGGATTCTCCCACCTTGTGTTGCATCAAAAGTGGTTTAGAGGATATTGAGATGGTAGGTTTGGACTAGGGATGTAGCTAGTAGCATTGTTCTAGAAGGGTGGAGATTGGGATATGAAGATGGAGGATGATGAAGACATGACTAGTGTATGAGGGGAATATGTGGGTGTGATATAGGAAGAAGGTGTAGATGAGTGCAATAATAGATTTCCCTTATCAAAGGTATGATAAGGAGTACTAGCAAGTATGTATGGTGGTATGATAGAGTAGTTTTGAGGAATATTTGGATTTTGCAGGATATTTGGAGGAAGATCTCTAAGCCTTCAATATACCTGTCATGGACAACGAGACCTTCATCATCATTGAAATATATTGGAGTGGGAGAATAGGTGGGATGACCAAAATCATCATATAGAATCATGACATCATGTTTTGGTGATGATTTGGATAGGGATGAAGAATAAATATCAATGAGTGCTAAAGCTAAAACTAGGAGTTGGACTAGGTTCAGAATTGGATTTAGCTTAAGCTCATAATAGGAGGAAGAACTAATTCCAAGGGAGATTGAAATAGGGTGAGAAATAATGAAGGAAACTCGACTATTGAGGAAATGGATAGAAAAGGAGGAATTTATGAAAGACTTTAGAAATGATGATACTAACAAAAAACAACATAGGATAGTAGAATGGATGTGATTAGGATGACAACATTTTGGAATCTTGGATGAATCTTTAATGGGGTCTTATTTTGACTTTTGAGACAATGTTTTTGGATTAAGTGAACAAGAAATCCCTCAAAGGACAACGAAGCTTTGAGGGAGATAAATAATTGATCTCTTTTTGGCAAAAAGGACATTTGATAACCAACTTTGATAGATGTGTAAGTTCAACAAATGTTTTCCATGAGGTAATTTCACAAATAAGATAGTTTAGGAAATGCTTTATCCCTATGATCAATTTGGATTTGATGTAAGGCTAAAAGGGTAGCTAATAGTTGGTTTGTAATAAGATTTGTGGAGTCCCCCAAATATTTTTATGTGTGTGACCCACTTAAGAGTCTATTCTAACCACGCTGAAATTGTAGGAAATTTTTTGACCTTAAACTACCATTAGAAACACATCACCTAAACTTGTGTGGATTGAGAATGAAGATTACCTTTCTTCTCATTTATATACTGACCAGAGGGGTTTACTAGTTTGAGCTTCTATCCAAATGAGACATGCTTCCTAGGGGATGCTGAACTCACTAGAAGAACTCCTATGTTATTATGAATGATCTTGCTAACAACAGTACATGTATTGCATATTTAAAGGGTTCTACTTTAAATAAAAAAATGATAACTCAAAGATGTGTTAAAAGACACAATCTTAAGACATGCAAGACACTTTGTTCATTCTAATTTTGAAGCTTTTATATTTTTTATCTATTTTGAAGACACTTATGATTAGCATAAAATATTTATTCCAACTTGGTAGTGATGATTAGAAAAAAAAAATGAGTCAACATAATGAATCATTTGTAAAATATTTGAAAAAGGATGAGAATAAAAGCAATTTTATTTAAAGAATTCAAGACTTTGAGATTTATTTTTAAGCCCCAAATTTTAAATGTGTGGATTTGAAATGTTCTTTTCTCTTTTTGCATTCAAGACTTGATGAAATTGTTTTAGGCCCAAATTGAAGTGTGATTTCATAACATCATTTTTTTTAGTCCTTAGCATTTAAGATTGTGTTTTCTATCTTATACTTCATTCCATTGAAATTTGTATTTGTTTGATTTCCCTTAGAGAACTCAAGATTGAATTTGATCAATTTTTAAACTCAAATTGAAATGTGTGATCTTATACCATGATTAATCATACAAGTCAATTTTTTTAAACAAACTCAAAGACTCAACCAAAAACTTACAAAAAATATTAGTAAATTCACTCCTCAACCTACAAAAATATTCTCAAAATAGATTAGTCTAAGAAACTGCAATCCCGTAGGGGTTAACAAGTGATCTTAGAATGAAGGAATGTAGTCAAACTCATGGGAATGTGGTCTAAAAATTGGTGAAGAAAATAGAATAAATAGAGCTGTGGGTGAAATACTTACAGAGTGATCCCACAAGGCTTAGGAGCATTTCAACCAACATATTGATTCATGAGTTTGAAGAGGGGAAAATAGGTTTAAGCTACCTATCTTAAAAAAATTCATAGAGCGTTCTCGTAGGTTTATCAAGCATTCCCAAAGGTTTGTTAATTAGGCATTCCCAAGGGTTTTAAGGCATTTTTAAGAGTTCTTTAGGCATTCTTGATGGTTTTTCAAGCATTCCTAAGGGTTCTTTAGGCATTCCCAGCGGTTCTTTAGGTGTTCCCAAAGGTTTATCAGGAATTCTTGTGGGTTTATCAAGCATTCTTAGGGGTTCTATAGGCAATCATGTGAGGATGAGAATGAGAGAGAGACAAATGAATACAAAGAAGAGAAAATGACACGTAGAAGGAGATTGGCTGCTAGAGGTATTCTTGGCACCACTAAAATGCATTCCTACTAGCTTATCCCTTCAATCTCATGACTGTGGGATCATGTTTTTGAAGTTCACCATGTAAAAAATAGTTATGTGCTTGGGAACACGTTGAAATTGTCTATCCTAAAACTTTCCAACAAAGTCAAAAGGCCTAGCATAATAATGAAAACACACAAGAAGTCAAATAATTTGGTTAGTATGAAACTTATAAAAAACCAAATAATGGACATTAAAATAAGCCAAAAGTGAGGTCCCATCGGGTGTGCCAACATGTATGCTATTAGATTTTAGTGTGAAAATAATATTAATATAAATCTAACATTCACAAACTAAAGAAATACAACAAACATATGAAAGGGTGAAGGAGACATGGAAGGAGAGGCGAAACCAAGTATGGTGAGCTCCCCAAGTGCGACCTTGATTCTTAGATGTATCAAAATGATGGTGGATGGGTGTTCAAATATGCTCAAGCTTAAAATGATGGATTATGGTCAAGTATGGTGGCAAGTGAAGGTTTTAACAAAGGGAACATGGGTGAATTTTTCCATTATAGATGGTATTATGATAATTTATGAACCCTCAAAATAACATTATAAGTTTTCATGGGAAGTGGATGATTTGTGAGAGGGGAAGGGTCCAAATTATAGGAAAAGGGGTAGTGATATGGAGGGCCAAGATGCAAGGACAGATGCAGAATGAGGGAAGGCTAGTATTGAGAGAGAGGGGAGCACATGGATTGTGCTTTCTCAAATCCATAGTCTTGTGACAAGTGTCACAAGGGGATTGGGTGTGAGGAGATGGTCAAAGTGGGCGCTCAAACAAAGTTAGGAGAGAGAAGGAGTGTGGAAGAGGGATGCAAGAGGCCTTAAAGATCCATTAATTCCTTTTAAGATCTTGAACTCTCTTGGATAGGAATGTAAGAGGGATGGGATGGAATTTTGACTTTGGTTTGGGTTAGAATTCTTAACCCTTGGTTAATGTTGTGCACATGTTTAGGGTGATGATTAAACTTAGCTTAGGAGAGGGTTAGGATACAAGTGACGTGTTAAAGGGATGCAAGTGGGCTAGCATTAATGAGGTGGGTTAATTAGTTGGCTAAGTGAGGTTAGCATGGGTGAATGGGTTGGCTTTAGCTAATGATAGGATTTTAGGAATAGTTAGAGGTTGGATATTTCATTTGAAATGATTTATTAAATAAAAGGGGGTTTTAGGAATTAATTTAAATAGGCATGGTGTAATTATTTAATTTAATAGGAGAATAGGGATTTAGTTGATAATTAGACTTTTGGTTGTCATTTGACTTTATCAATTAGGCTATAGTTGATTAACCAAATTTTAACTAGGGGATGGCATTGGATTAATTAAATATTAAATAATTAATCAATGATTCCTTAGGAGATGACTAAATGTGATTACTTAAGTGATATAATTAGATTTAGGTGTCTACACTACCCAGTGAGGGGTCTGCTTTGTTAAAAGCATTAAAAGACTATTAAGTCTACCTTGATTAATGGATTTATCTTACAATAAAGTAATTACTCTATTGGGAGATTTAAATAGGTCTATTAAAACCACCCTATTAAGATATTTTCTATAATACATTAGTTATAATGTCTCAGTACTCGACCCTTCAATTTTATCTCATGAAGCTAATTAAAAATCTTCTCTCTTCAATGCCTAAATCTAATCTCCTTATTTGATTTTCTCTATTCTACGCTTCACTTTTAGGTAGCTCTGTTTGATCTCTTTATCAAACTTGGACTTCTTTTCTCTATCCTTAAGCCTTTTTGAACACTCATGATCTTCCTTTGAATTACAAATTGATTTAGGGTTTGATCCCTTCTTACAAAGACACTCATGGAAGGTTCTAGATCAAAATAAATGATCTAGAATTCATTCTTTTTCCACTTGGTCCCTCTATTTTTTGATTGGTTGCTTTGTCTTTCTTGGGATTGATTTCTTTTGACAAAATGTATAAGTATCTCCTTAATTGTATCTACAATCCATAAATATCATATGAAAGTCATCTAAAATGGTTTGCATAAGTGTTTGTGCCATTACAAATACATATACCAAAACTATTTTACTCGGCAATTGAATGTCTTGATGCTTAGTCATAGCTAAAATTCATGTTGTCCCTCAGTTTCTATAGGCTTGGCATGTACTAACTTTCTTGACATGTATTAACTTTAAATCACTCGATCTCCATATATTTCACTTGGCTGATATTGTGACTTGGTCTATACTGGGGTGCTTGACAACCTTTAACTTGTTTGACATATAGTGAAATATAAACAAGTCCATGTAGCTACCTTCTTTGGATGGCTCAATCATAGTGATGACCAACCAACACTACCTAGAAGATGATTAAGTGTTGGAAACTAATAGGAAAAAAGGTTTAGAGATCAATAATGTTCCCCTTTGAAATTAGTGGAAAAAATTACTTTGTCACGACTTAGCAATTAATTAAAATTTGAAAATAAAAAAAAGTAGCACTCCCCCTTAGACTATGATTCAGTCTTTAAAAAAATGACTCTACTATACACAATATATGTACATGTTTGGTATCTTGTGATATCTAATGTTAATTCATTTGATTGTCTAGTTGTGATGATTTTTCTCTAATGTCCCCTGTGAATGATGACATGAATGATTTCCCCCTTTTTTTAACACTCTATGGCTTGGGGATTGTAGAGGGAAACTAATATTTATCAAAAAAAATTGTGATTTGTTAAAATCACCTCTAATCCTTGATTCCATTTGGATCTAGTTGATTCTAGGACTATAATTTGGTTTTCTAGATGAGAAGCTAGATCAACTAAACTATTTGCAGTTGAGAGATGAGGATCTCTCTTAATCAAATATTGTGCCACTAAGAGTTCTTTCTATATTACCTCTAGATGACGTAGCAATATGGTTGGTATTGAAATCAATTTATATCTAATGTTTCTATCTTTAGCCATTATCTCAACTAATCTCCCTTAAAAAAATGTTAATTTATTATATGAATGAGATCTTGAACTTGCATTCTTTCATAATGAATTAGCACAAGCATTCAAATATGCCTGAAGTTGATCAATGGAGTATTGGTTCTCCATAGTGAAGAATTCAACATCACAATGTTTTATATACAATGAATAAATAATTATCAAAATCCCTTCCAAACTAGTTTCAAGGTTAGAGACCTCAACTTTCCTTATTGCAAGTTTTGTTGAAACTTTCTCCAAAACTTTGTGCTCAAAATTTTTCTTAGGTCATTGCATCATCTTATCATTGGTCTCTATATCTTCAATGTTCACTTTGTCAACTATATACACTAACTATTCCAAAATTGATTTATGCTCATTCACATTATGAATATCAAAAACATCTACAAAAATATCTTTAATATCATGGAGTACCTTCTTTTTCTTGTATTCCTTCCTTAGTTGTTTTTTCTTTGTCTTGTGACTTAGTAAAGATTGTAGATCTTACATTTTCTCCAATGTCATATTGTCAGGGTCATACTTGGGTAGTGTGATGACCTCATCTAAACTTACTGGTGTCTCTAGTGTGTCAAACTTCTATGCCATTATCTATGACCAAGGGGTGCTACCACTAGGTAGTGATATTTTCAATTGTTTTTCCTTTGTACTTGGTCTAAGTGTACATTGTTAAATGTGATCATTCACATGTTAAGGTGATGAAACCTATTAAAAAGGTGTAACATTTAATGCATCAATGTGAACAACATTCATTAGTTGAATAAGATCTTGAATAACCTCTTGCTCCTTAGGCTTCTCAATCTCTTCTAGCTTGGATGGTTCTACCTTATTTTCTCCCTCTATGGCATCTTGAGTAGATTGATCTACTTCACCTTTATATTCTACTTGCCCATTAATAGCATATGTAGAATTTGGTAGTATAATTATGTCCCTGCCATGTTGCTTAACACTTATTTATGTGATAATTGTTATAGATGTAACATGTGTAGTAGAAGTTGATGCATTGTCAATCAATGGATAATCTTGTATTTTCAACAAAATTGGATTGGTGCATGTAGAGAGAGGTATCTAAGGTATTTGATTCATCATTTTTCAAGTCTTCCTCAGTTAATATGTTATGATTCTCTAGTGATGAATTGGGAACATCCTCTATAGTGATAACAACCTTTTGTTCACTTCCCTCTACCAACTTCCTCACTTATTCTTCTAGGCTCTTGAGCTTATCATCATCTTCTAGATTGTCTAACTCTATAGCATCTCTACCATCTTCCTCCTTTTCTTGTTCTATTGATGGAAGTAGCAATCCAAATGCTTTCTTTCTTAGCTTCATCTACCTTGTTCTTCAAAGAGGTATCTAAGGTATTTGATTCATCATTTTTCAAGTCTTCCTCAGTTAATATGTTATGATTCTCTAGTGATGAATTGGGAACATCCTCTATAGTGATAACAACCTTTTGTTCACTTCCCTCTACCAACTTCCTCACTTATTCTTCTAGGCTCTTGAGCTCATCATCATCTTCTAGATTTTCTAACTCTATAGCATCTCTACCCTCTTCCTCATTTTATTCTTCTATTGATGGAAGTAGCAATCCAAATGCTTTCTTTCTTAGCTTCATCTACCTTGTTCTTCAAAATTTTATATTCCCTTACTTTTGGCACAAATTTCTTGGTAAAATATTTTAGGGAAATAAACATATGCATCTTCCCTAAATCAGGAATTGTTTGTACTAGTGTAGTCTCTCTTATTTTCCTTTCTGTAGATAAACCCACTTCTATTTTGTATCTTATTTGTTATACTAATCCTTAGGAATACCTTTACCTAATTTTATAGGTGTATACTTAAATTTTATCATCATATCTGTCATGGCCTTCTCGATCTTTTCCTCTTCTTCTTTATTTAAAGAATCATACTTAATTTTCTTAAAGCCTGCTATGTTGAATTTACTTGTTGGTGATGCGATTGAGGGTCTCAAAGCTATTATGATGTGGATCTACATAATATTTTTTTATGAATGTAATTATTGATATGGATCTACATATTTTTGGGGATATGGATAAGGATATACATATTATTTCTATTATGGGTATGGATGTTTCTACTGAAATAGAGTTTGGTTTTTATGTTGTTGATTTACTTATTGTTGATATAGTTTTAGATGTTGATATTATCATGGATTCAGGTTTACATGTTGTTGATGATTTACATGATGTTTCCTAGATGGTTTTAATGTGTGAAGATGATTGTGATAATAATATGGAGAGATTACTTGTGGAGCGTTATGTTATTCAGTTTATTCTTGTGAGTAAGTATGCTTGGTTAGCTAAGAAGGTTTTGATGTTTGAATGGATGAAGCAGAGGTGGTTAATTTTTAGATTTTTTCTCTTGTCCTTAATGGATTCCAAGCCTTTGATGAAGATTATTTTGTGTATAAATATTGTTTTTGTAAAAAAATGTGGGACACACTTTTCTATTTATCTAGGAGGTTTGATGCAACATTGGCTTTTCTTTTCTATTTACCTAGGGAGTCTGATGCACGAGAATCTTGGTTGCTTGGGATTCTAATTTTCTTGAGCAATCCAAGTTTTCAATTTATCAAATTCACTAAAAAGCTTATCAACTTGTGAAGTAGAAACTCTTAAATAATTATCCTCATCATGAGATGAGTGAGAACAGTTATGCTCCATGATAGGACTAAGATCATAAGTAAAAATATGAGCATCATCAAACAAACCCATGAGTCCATGACTTTTTCCTAAAGAGAATGCTATAAGTAGGGCTATGTGTAATTAGGTTAATAAAAAGAGTAAATCACAAAATGAAAACCTATTGAGATTTAACCAAAGGAAAGAAAATCCAAAGATATACAAAATAATCTAGCACCAAAAAGATAAGGGGTTCACGTCACCTAAAATAATCTAACATCAAAAGAAGGGGGAACTCGTTCGATTCACCAAAAAAATTAGTGGTAAAATGGAAGCACTTTAATAGGATTTAGACTTCCACTTTATGGGGTACCAAGCCATTGGAATATATGTGTGTGAGGAAAATAGGGGGATTTCCAAGTATGATTCCACTTATGCTCTAAATTAGATTAGCTAGGACCTATAGATATTGGGTACTAATACTAAATCTAGGTTGTAAAGAGGAATGCAATGCTATAAAATACACTCTATTAGGCCCTTGATAGGATAATATGAATGTGGAATTGAACTAATTTATTAGGAAATGTAAATCTAGATGTTATTTGAAGACCAGTAGCCCAATTAAGATGCAAATCTAGGGTAGAGAAATTAAATTAAATTAAATTTAAAAGACTCACCTTGAAATGTGTGGAGGAAGGTGTTTTTATGCCCAATAAAATTTCAAGCGAAATCTTTTTTGAAATTTTGTTTGCATATTTTCAAATGAAATGACAAAAGGAACAAAACCTAGAAATATCCCCAAAATTTGAGATTGAAGGACTAGATCAACATGGAAGGATGTCATACAACTAGCTTAATGTATTTTGTGAATCTAAAACTAATGACTCTAGAAAGCTTGTGAACTATATGTTCTTGATCTATTATTCCTTTCACTCTTAACCCCCAAAATCAACACAAAAAAGAAAGGTTTTGGGGTTTCGGTTTGATGAGGCCTTACCTTAGTCAAGCCCTAACTTAATGAATTAACTATAAATGAGAAATGTAAATATAAAAGACTATAAAGAACAAGATAAAAATTAGGATTCACCTTACTCGCGTATACGTAATGTGTATCTTGAATTAGGAATGTGGAATATCTCAACACTTTGCAATGGATCTATCATAACACTGTCATGGCATCATGCACCAATGAAGATGATGAATGTTTCAATGCAAATATCCTTCCATGGCCAACAATACATAGATCTTGAAGAGAAAATTCTCACAAATGATTTTCCAATGCTAGATAAAATCTCCTTTCTTGAAAGCTTAAAAAATACTTAAATACTTGAACTCCTTGAATGCAAAAGGCTGAAAGTCTTCACTAGCAATTAGAGCTTGAGAATGTGATGCTTGAGATATGAATTAGATATGAAATGAATCCTCCAAATCTCCTTATATATGATTTCTTGGGAAAGAAAATAATATAAGTAGACTGTCAGGGACCAGGTAGGTTGATGTAGGAGGATTAGGTTGGCTTGGGTCAACTTGGTGTAGGAGGACAGATCATGGGTTCCATAGAGATCTAGGGTGGATTCCAAAGAGATAAGGTAGAAAGATGGAAGAGAGAAGAGGAAAATGAGGAAAAGAAGAGTGGGCATGAACATATCCATTGTCTAAAGAGGGAATCATGAAAAGGAGGGAGCTCAACTATCTTAAAAGGAAACTATGCCCATTTTAAAATGGTACATTAACAAATCATGACATGTAAATGTCATGGTGTAAAACTTCTAAGATGGTTTCTCAACTAGTTGAGTGAATGTGTAAAGTTGAACTTATAACTCCTCCTCATGCTAGAATCAAGGTAAAACTATTGAGGTGGTTTCCCAAATCTTAAAACAAGTGTTAAAGGGAAGTCAATTTGGTGGTGTTGAGACTTCTTGGACATTGCATATTTAATTTAATGCTTGTGCAATTGAAAGAAGAATCATTCCCTGTGTTTAAGAAGGAAAATTTTATCATGTATCTTGGTTGGTGGAATATCTCAATTGCATAATACATGCATAATATTGAGTACAATTTTTTTTAAATCTCAAACAAATGCAATTGGTAGAATTCTAGTAGATACTCCTCTCATGGAAAGTTTGTTTCTATTATTGTTCTCTTGATCCACAATGCCAAAATGAGAGTTTTGGATGTAGAATTACTAGACATGCATCCAAAATGTGGGTTTATAAATGTTTTGGCTTGATTGTAAAATGTAAAACTATGAAGAGTAGTTGTATCGTGAAACCTAAAGATTGACAAATACTAGAAGTGGATTTGATTAAAGAGAATTTGTATTCTAAAGAAATCTGTATAATCATTTTCACCTTTCTCCTTTCTCATGGGTTGAAATGGTAGCTTTAGAATGTGGAATCATAAACAAAGCTCCCAATTTGTTGGATATAAAACCTTGAATAAATATATTCTCATATCCTATGATGACCAAATATTGAGGATAAAATAGAAAGGCAACAATATATTTGACAAAATGCCTCAAAAAGATCAATATGATGAATATATATACCATAGGGATTTTTAGATATTAAGGGTATCATGAAATTTTCATTTGAACCATCTAGTAAAAGCAAGAAAAGAGAGTGGCAGAATCTTCCTAAAAATAATTTGGAGTATAAACCTTTTTTTTTTGTTCATTCAAGTACTATGGCTCTATAATGGTATAATTAAATAAAGATATAACCAAATTTTGTAAAATTAATTATAGTGAATGGGAAAGATGCAATAAAAATTTTTTTTTTGTATGTGTTAGACATAGTCATTCAACCTGTAAAGCATGTAGAAAGAGTTTACTTGATGGCATTACTCTTAGAATTTATGGGAGTAAATTAGTCATGGGTAATCATTCAAGGTTTCTATCATATAATGAGAATCTTGTGGAATCTATCTAGGAAGTTATATGCTAAAGGTTAAGATTTTGTAAAGATATGAAATGATTGCTTCAAATTGGTTGAATAAATTACTTGAGTTGAATGACCATGGAAACTTGATTGGTGAGCCAAAGGGGGCATATTGTATTATTGGATTTGGTATTAACTCAGGTATTTCTCATTCATCACTTAAAGGAAATGGAAGTGTTATCAATAAATATACTTACATTGGATGTGCTTAAAAGGGTCCTAGGAAAATAATAAGCTATCACATCAAGAGAAGACTCACTAACTTTTCCATCAAGATCATTTATCCAAGATTTAAGTTTTCATCATTGCAAAAAGTGGTTTTTGGTATTTTTATTATCAAAGGTTAAGGATTTAACCATTTTTGTAAAAATTGTGAGGTTAATTAACCTCTCCAAAAATGCATAAAATGGAGTTAACTACTAACCCAGAGAGGAGTTAGTTATGTGAAAAAAACCTATAGATACAAGCCTATTTGTAATAATCAGGGAGGATACATTTTTCAAAAGGGGAAAATCTAGAGATATTTTCATAGGAACTTTCAATAGGTCTTAGTTTTATATGATGAGTAAGGGTTTTTGATTTTTTAGATTCTCAAAATGATAGTGACAAATGAATTTTGGTTTGTACATCTAAAATGTCCTTATGAGTTATGATCACAAATTTACTGTATGTTAAACTAGTTTTTCTTTTATGCATTTGTGTGGATTATTTAGTTTGGTGTAAATAAACATGTTCATTTCATGGTATCTTGATTTTTATGTATTCATATGGATTATCACTTTGTATGTCAAGATTTATCATACTTCTTGCACCATCATTATATTTGTATGCTCAAAAGCCCTTTATGAATTGTCATCTTTTGGGAATCTTGGTTAGTAGTTGTATATCTATTATTGTAGTTCATATTCATACCTTCTTTTAGTTTCATGTTCTATGCTTTTGTACTCTAAGATGAAAGGTACAAAAAAATCCAAAACACTCACATCATATGAGGGAGTTACCCCTCTCAAATGAAGAGGAAGGTTGCAATTTGATAGTGACCAGTTGCAACCTCTCCAATTGTTGGCACAATTATCACTATTCATAGGGCAAATAGGATCAATTTTAGAAATATTTTCATGGTGAAAAATCTATTTACCAATTTTTTTTTGGTAACTCTACTAAAGAATTGAACAAGAAATATTAATCATTCACCTATGATGAAGCAAGATGGTGTTGTTGCATGAGAATGTGTTTCCAATTCTCTAGTTTAATCTTGCTTTCCAAGACACACAAGAAGATATTATTTCAGATTTGAACACTCTAGCCTAGAGGTGTAGATGAAATTCTCAACAATATCATTAGGTGAATTGAGCTCTAGAAGAAGAAGAAGAATAATTTAGGGAAATCTTGTGAAGAGCTCCTATCAGTCAAAACATCTTGGTTGTTGAAAGAATAGTTTATATTCTAAGAACGAACATGAAAAGTCTTGGTCCTATCCAAGGTCAAGAAAATAATAATCAGTAAGATGGATGATAAAAGGTACCTTCCCTTGAATGAAGGTTGGCGAATATGTTTAAAAGATTTAATATTGGTGACTCTATCTAAAAGTGTGAATTTATAATAATGGTTTTGTACAAAGGAAAAGTTGAAAGTGACAGTGATGTTAGAATTTATAAGTGGGAAGATTTACTTCTGGGGGGGGGTGTGAATCAGAAGTAACTAACTTTAACCTTTTCAAAACCTTTTCACTAAAATCATTTACATGCATCTAATTCATCTAATAAACATGAAAGTAAAGACATGCATGAAAATAGATAACACAAGTTTTTGGTAACCCATAAACCCTCCAAAATGAGAAGGTAAAACTGGGGTGGGGATGACACCCACAAAGTCTCACTACAGCAATATGTAACTATTTAAGGTTACAAAGTTTGACCACTTCCAATGGTCTACCCTATGAAAGGCCTATCCTATTAAAGACTTTACACCCTATTAAAAGTGATCTGGTTAAAGGATTTACAAAAATTCACTTGGAATGTTATCCTGTTAAAGGATTTAGTGCCTTGTTGAAAGGCTTACAACATGGCTATTAAACCAACCTATCATCATAGGATTTCCATTCCTAATACAATGGCTAGAGAGTACTAGAAATTATTGACTTGATGACTTTCAATCTTCAATTGTTGATTCCAGATCCTCGTTCTACTCTATCTATTCTAATCCTTGCTTGATCTGATATGTCTCTCTTTGAAACTCTGATACTCTATTCTTGATCAATTGAATTTTGCAATGTTGTTCTATTCTTTCTAAGTCTTTACACCCCTCTGCACTTCACTAGCATTCCCCCATAATCTCTTGCTCATGCATACATATAATGGGGTTTTTTCCTCCATTTAAAGGCTTCGAAGACTTAGTGTTAGGTATGAATCTACGATCAATATTCATTCTTCATTTCCCATTCAATTCTTTCACTTTTCCTATTGGTTGTATGCCTTCTCCATTTTTCTTATTGGTTGCATGCTAATTACATAGGTAATGCAAAAGATTCAATCTTATCTTCAAGATCCTTCGAGATTCATCGTAAGTCGGCTCAAAAAATGGTTTACATCTGAGTTTGTGAAGGCACAAACTCATATACAGATTCTATGTTACTCAAGACTTACTAATTGTTGATGCTTGACACATATAGGAATTATGTGCCTCTCAGCTCCTATAGTAATTCTATTTTGCTCAGCATCTATACTTTGCTCAGAACCTATAGTGACTCGGCATCACTTATCACTCGGCACTTGAACTTAACTTGGCACCTAAAGTTCACTTGGCACTAGAAGTTTACTCGGAACCTATTGAATCTATGGCTCAGCACACACTATAGCTTGGTATCTATATTATACTTGGCATCAACTTAAGAATTGGTTAAGTGTGTTGACACTCAATTATCAAAAATATTCCAAGACCAACAATCTCCCCCTTTGACATGAGTGGCAAAAACACTTAACTAAACATTATGGATCTTATCTCTATGAGTGTAATACACATTCTATTCGGCATGTGTACAAAACTTTCAAAAACTTGTTCAACATTTTGTATATAATTATATATCTCAAAAATTTGTAACTCCCCTTAAGCTAATGTGCCATTTTGCAACCAAAAACTCTCTTGCTAAATTTGTCTCATGCTGATATGTCTAATACTCTTTGCCTTGTCTACTTCTGCATTTGTTTGTTTGTACTCCCCTTTTGTTTTTTCTCCCCCTTTCATACATCTTCTTGCAATATTTGCATCCTTTTGGCTATACCTTCTTATTTCTCCTCAAAATTGTGATTATCTCCTCCTTACATGAATATATCCCCCTTTTGGATATTCTTTATTTCCTCCATCAAAGAATGTAATCTCCCCCTTTTTTGACACTTATGTCAAAGGGTCCTAAGAATGAATAGAATATTTAGCCAAAAATGGTTTATTTACCTCCATTATCATCTTCAAAGAAGCATCCCAATTGTCTAAGGCAATTTCCAATGCTTTGAGTTGGATGGTTGTCTCTACTCTAAGATGTGCAAGGCCTTCTTGTTAGAGTAATTAGTTGTTTTCACTTATTAATTAAATCACTTTGATTTAATTAAATAAGTTGCCTATTACTCTAGTTTTCTTAAGCTATCTCATAGGTGCATATAATTAATATTTTATATTAATTATAATGTGCAACCTAGCTTTTTTAGGCTTTAGGTTACTCTTTTTGGGTTTTGATCTCCTTTTATAAGGATTGATCTCTTGGTAATTTTATTCATTCAGTTTTGATTATAGCAATCTATTTTTTTGCTCATCAATAATGTCTCATCTATGGATCTTGCAATTCTTGCCTCCATAGATTTTTATTCTCTCTTTTTGTGATAGGTGTTTGCATGCAGGTGATTCTTGGGAGCTATGGGGTTGATCTTTCATCAACTTCAATATGGTATTAGAGCTCCAGATCTTAATGCCCCTATTCAATTTATGAGAGATTTTTCTTGGCTTTTAGATCTATGCTTTTTTTATTTCAAAGGGTTTCAGTTTTAAGAGTTATTTTGTATTGGATTTGTGGGGGTCACTTTTTTTTGGTGCTTTTTGAGCCCAAACGGACCTCACCGTTGGGTGTAGCACACAAAAACCCCTATTTCTATATAAAATTTTTCCAATTTGGACACAGCTGAAATTTGAGGCAAAAATTTGCTACCAGATTTGGGCACGCTTTCTGAGCAAAGGATTTATTTTTTTATTTAAAAAATAAATCATAAAATCAAAAGGTGTTATTAAAAAAAGGCTCATGATTTTTTATTAAAAAAAAGCGTATACTTTTTTTTTACAAATATTCTTCAAAGTTTTTTATTTTTGTTTAAAAAAAAAACATTTGTAAATCTTCCAAAAAAGGATGCTGCATTAGCAAAGTACTAATAGAGTAGTGACATCAGCAAGGTACTGGTGTAGGTCTGAAAACTGCAGGTGCTGATGTCATCCATCTTTGGGCTGAAATTTGACAACTTTCAAACCATCATTTCTATAATTTATTTTGTCTTAAAAGCTATCTGTGGTTTTTTGGCCATATCTTTGTCATACAAAGGTATTTTTTAACAAATCTTATTTTGTCGAAAAGCTCTTTCCAAGCCCATCATGATGATGCTGGTTATTTGTAATTTTGATGTAGTTTGGTTGCCTATTTTGGCAATCAAAGCTAGATATTCTATTTCGCACTCTGGGAGACATATCTTGAGCATTTGATCTCCAATTTTGAACTTCTTTATATCATTGGAAAGCTATTTTCATGCTCTTTCTAGTAATGCTAGTTGTTGTTCCAGATTCTACTCTAGGAACCTTTTATTTAGTCTTATGCATTTTTGCATTCTAGTGGATATCCTAGCTATTTCAAGTTTGGGGATCGATTTTGTTGCTTTAGATGCTTTTTTTTGGCTTGTACTTTCTATTTTACTAGTCTTATGTCTTTTCTGATCATTTTTGATATCAATTGTAAGCATCTTTATGCAAATGCACTAAGATAAAGTGTCACTCTTGTGTTTTGGGATCCTTTTCATCATTGTGATTTGTTGTACTCGCACTATTTTATAAAGTGCCATGGGGGGGAATAGTTGATTGTTGTTTTGGCCCTCTTCCTTTTTCAAGTGAGTGTCCCTTCCATGTCATTATCCCCATGATGTGTTGATGACACATTCCTTTATAGGTTTCTGTACCTCACTCTCGATGTGTTTGGTTCCTGTGTTGTAGGAGATTTTTGGCCCATCTTTTCAGTTGCATGTCACCTCACCCCATCTGCATTAAGGGGGTTATATTGTTGGTTCTAATGCTTCCTTGGTTCGATAGTTAGTTAGTGTGAGCTATGTATTTAGTACTTGATCCTACATACTAGGCGATTATAGTGGCTAGCTACCTATGCATTTCGATGAGATGGATCATCTACCATATAGACATGCTCAATTCATGCCTTCTATTTCTGTGGAGGTTCGATAGATCAGTACTTTTTGATAGAGTTTTGTAGCTTTTCATGCCTCAGTGGTTCTCTTCATGATCTCTCTTTGTTCCTTCTTCTAGAAAATTATTTGCTATCTCTTTTTGGAGTAGGGTTTTTCCCATGTGGTTTTCTCTATTTCTCTAGTTTGCAGAGATTTCCTTGTATTGGGTACCTGATCAGGCCTTGTTGCTAACACCCATTTTTCTACTTTCATAGTTGTGCTAGGGTAGCTTACCCCTTGAGCTTCACTTAAGGGGGGGTGTTAGAGTAATTAGTTGTTTTCACTTATTAATTAAATCACTTTGATTTAATTAAATAAGTTGCCTATTACTCTAGTTTTCTTAAGCTATCTCATAGGTGCATATAATTAATATTTTATATTAATTATAATGTGTACCCTAGCTTTTTTAGGCTTTAGGTTACTCTTTTTGGGTTTCAATCTCCTTTTATAAGGATTGATCTCTGTGTAATTTTATTCATTCAGTTTTGATTATAGCAATCTATTTTTTTGCTCATCAAGAATGTCTCATCTATGGATCTTACAATTCCTACCTCCATAGCTTTTTATTCTCTCTTTCTTTGATAGGAGTTTGCATGCACGTGACTCTTGGGAGCTGTGGAGTTGATCTTTCATCAACTTCAATACTTCTAAGGTAGAAATATTGGGGTCTTTCTTTAAGACATTTTCTACATAGGCCACTTCTTTATGTAGTACTTCCAGGTGTGGGGTAATAGGAGATTGAATTTGTATCAATCTGGCTCAATATAGCTAACTCCTCTATTTGAAGCATTGTTGCTAAATGCTCCTCACTTTGAGTTGGATCTTTAGGTAGCTATGTGCTAGATATCTTAAGATTCCACTCCAAGCTCAGTATTCTCTAACTAGTTTCTTGTGTGAAATATGATGAGTCACACAATTTGGAATACAATGAGAATATGTTCTCAAGTACTATTTTCACCTTTTCTATTTTCTTAGCCAATTCAGCTTGTGATAGTGCTATCTCAGTAGATATTTTCTCATTAACTTTCATTTGAAATTTCTTTTCAGACCATTCTAATAATTTGACATTAGTATCAAGGTCTTCATTTTGTACCTAGTCCACTATGTTAGACAATTGCTCCATGATGAGCTTTGTTTCATTAGGTATAGTCAAGCTAAATGCATCAAGGAAGATGTCTTTGATCTCTATCAATGCTTGTATTTTTTTATACTCATTTGTGAGCATCTCTTGCTTCTTCATTCTCTCCAATGCCTCTTGCACTTCATTTATTTGCACCAGGTTTATTGTCTTGAAGTCATAACTTGGTATGACTATTTCTTCATTAAGTGTAGGGTCTCCATAATGAAGTACCCTTGCTACCTTGGTGGATCTTGAGTCTGGTGTTGAGATTTGTAGTGGTACTACATTAGGGTAGGAGTCCCTAAGGTAGGCAAATTTACTAGTGTCTGTATTACCTCTTGCTCTCTTTCCTTGGGGGTTTTCTCCTCTTCCTTCTCTTCTTCTCTACTACCCTAATCAATAAAAATGATTTGAGGAGGTGCACCTTGGATTTGTGTTGTAGGAACATCTTTTCCTATCTGCTCCTTTGCTGGCTCCTTGGTAGTTGTTGTTACTTTTACTATGGGACCAACCTTAGCAGTTGTGTCTTGTGTTGCTTGATCTTTTCATTGATCATCTATAGCTATGGGATGTTGTGAAGGTGGTTCTTGTGTGTTCATATTTTCCTTAGTAATTTTTTCTACAACTTTTTGTACCTCATCTACACTCACCAAAATAAGATTTGTGCACAATTGTGATTATAATGTTGTTTGGTGAAGGATCTTTTTGAGATCCTCTAAAGTTAGTGGATTGATGTTCTAACCTAAAGTTTCAGGAACATCCTTGATAGTTATAGTATCTATAGGTGTTGTATGTGGAGGACTTGGTGGTAGCAATTGGGTGTTTTAGACACTCTATTTTGGCTACTACTCTTCAGTTGTTGCCTTTTCACCTTTATGTGTCTTCTTTGCTATTTCTTCTTCTTTCTCTTTCTCTCCTTCCCCATCCTTTTCATTCTCTTCTTCTTTCTCATCATTTCTTCCCTCAAAGGGATATTCCTATAATTCCTTGATAGTAGTCAATACATAAATTAATTTCCACATTTGTGTGGATTTCTTTACAACATCCTCTATCTTATTCTGTAAAATACTGAAGGCTATGTATTTAGGTGCAAATTTTCTCCCAAGTTTCTTATTGGTCTTTCTTATTTGACCTTTAGTTAGGTTAGGCATCACATGATCCAATGTTTACTCCCTTATTTCCTTCTCCATTTTAAGGCAGTAATGCCATTTATTTTCTACAATGGAGCTTAGCTCCTTAGGCATAAAATTGTCAAGTTCAAGTGCAGTAGTTTTGAACTTGGCCATCATATTGTAGATAGACTCTTCCACTATGTTTTTTTCTTCTCTTGAAAATTTATTAAAATTAATTCCTTTTAATCTAATCAAATCTGCATTTTTTTTTATGTTATCACAAATATTGTCCAAATAAAAGACTTGGTAGAATGTCTTACCAATCTTAATTGATCATTGTCAGATTCTATCTTTTCTTCATCCGACTCTAGGGATGCAACATATTTTTTTCTTTTCTTTTGTTCTATAGGCCCTCCTTGCTCTATGGGATTTTTCTTCCCATGTTCCTTTTCCACTTGTGTTGTTGCCCTAGTGTCTATCCTTGTATTTGGCTTGGATGGGCTTGGCTTTGTTTCTTTCTTCTTCCCCTTGGGTTATGCAACTAGCTATTTCTATGCCTTTATTTTCTTAAGCTCTAGCTTTGGTGCTTCTTTCTTAGTACCTTCCTCTTCTTCTGCATCCTCACCCATGCCTTGGGTCAAATCAAGTCTTTCCTATCGTTATTCTTCTTCATCATCTTCTACATCTTCACCTTCTTCTTCTTCTTCTTCTTCTGCAGTGCCCTCACTAGATTTGGCTTTAAGTTTCTTCACAAGTTTATCCATCTTCTTTAGTATGGAGGCAATCTTCAACTCCATATCCACCTTTTACCTTATCACATCAAAAGTTCCAAAATGTGGTGCACTTTTGTCCACTTCCTTAGCTAGTAGTGCAGTTATAGCTACTGATGCCTCATCTATATTTATTTCATAGCCAAGAGGTCTTAACCTCTAACTCTTGGTGTAATAGCTTGAATATAGGTGTAGTCAATATCTACAAGAAAACATACATCATTTACATGCTTTTCTACCAATGAAATTGGTATTCTTAGCCTTGGCTTCATGGTCTTCTTGGAGTCTTCAAAATAACTAGTCATAAGGGTCTCAAAATTAGCTCCCATTAGTTCTATATATTCATTAATTTGAGCTATTATTGACCTATTTGCTTTCTAGAAAACTTTACCAAAAGATGGAAACTCTTTCTATACATAGAAAAATATGCAAATCAAAATTGCACCAAACTTGCATTGGGCTCCCTGGGTTCTCCTTATTGCTACTAAATTTTCATAGATTTTTTGCAATTGCAGTTTTGCAAGATCATAGGTATAATCTTTTTTCACTAGCTTGTAACCCACATCCATTGTAATGCATGGTACACTATTAAATCTGCTAGATTGGTGGAGCTTATGTGCAATAACTCTAACAGAAAAATCAACAAGAAGGTCTTGAATAGTGTCTATTGTCATTCCTCTCTTATTCCACTTAGCACCAGTATTCTTTTCAATTGCTTCCTTAGAATCACTCCTAAGGGTCTTTGGTCGAACTAGGGTTGGGTACCCTATCACTCTATGTACAAACCTTTTTGTAATTTTTACTAGACCATCCTCCAACCATAAACTTCCATCATGTATCCTGCTAACCACTAGCTTGATCCATTCAATTTTGAAAACTGTGGGGAATTCTAGGGTATGTGTCAAACCCTTCTTCTCAAAAATTTGGTACTCTTCTTTTCAAACTCCATTTTCACACAATTTCTCATAGGATTCCCTCATCTCCATGTCTCCTATGGCTCTAATTTTGTAGTTATAACATCTTCTAACATCCTAAACCATAATTACCTTAGGGGGTATTAAAGATAGGGCTTGAGTTGGGTCATTTTAATATGCTACTTCAGGGATTGGCCAAAAATCTAGTTGTTTCACTTTGGTTGACACAAGTTGAACCTCAAACGACTCTTTCTCTTATGTTTTACTAGAGCTAGAAGCCATTTGTGTGATCTAGGGTTTTAACATAAAGAAACTTAAAATTGTGTAGCTCAGCGCAAATTTAAATACCTTGAATTCGATGAAACTATGTTGAATCGCTATTTAAATTGGCTCAAGTTTCGGTTTCTCTACTTTGAAGTCATTCTACACTCCTCTTCATCTTTTCTCTTTGTTCATGATGAATAAAAATGATTCAAAATGCAATAATATACCCTATTTTCATTGTATTTAATGCTTAGTGCATTTATAGCTATCCACTTGGCTTCCATTGTCTTATCACCACTCGACATCCATAGGAGTATCCCTCACTCAACTTCCACTACCAACTTGGCTTCATAAAGATGAAGATAATATGGATGACATAAGAATCTATTGTAGAAAGGATATGATGAGAGATGCAACTTTATCATAATCTAATAAGTAAAATATTGTTATGAAAAGTATTTGTATCCAAAGGGTTGATTAGTTCCATGAAAGCATTACTCCTTATCATTGTCCTAGTAGTCTAAACAATAAATTTTCTAATAGTGAATTATTCTTGCAAACCTTTTGATTTTCAAATAAGATACACACATTTTATGAGGTGGTTAGAATAGTACAAGATGGTGAGGTGATTGGGTCAACTAAAGAAACTCATGCTTTATTGAATCATTCACATCATTAGTACAAAACATTGTGATGGCATCTCACACTACAATAGTATTTGGCCTTAAAGAAATGTGTTGTGATCATATGATTGAAAAATGAGAAGATGAAGCCTGTCATGATGATGACCTTTTAAAAGCATGTCCTTTGTATGAATATTAATTTATGATCAACTCTTCTAATCATATGGACTTATTAGAGGATGTGTGCACTAAAATGGAAAAAGTGATTGTTTCTTCTTATGAAGAGGATCAATAATGAGTTCAAAGATTTATGGTGACCAATCATGAGAAATCCAAGTACAAGGCTTTCCAAATAGAGGAGAAGATAATAATTGCATTTATAATCTTGAGATCCTATATCTTCAACTCATTCAAGAAGAAATCATCAATGGCATGCAACAAGAAGGAAATTCAATTTGAGTAATAGAGGTTTTTATGAGGCTTGGTTATTTGGATATTTTACTTTCCTGAAGAAATGGTACATGTTAAAAATACTGATACAATAATTCAAGGAGAAAGAGTACCAATTATTCCATAACTTCTTGAAAGTTGTCACTTTCTATTATACCATGGTATTTATTTTCCTCTACTAGTAAATGGATTTGTACAATTCACCAGAGTCTCTTTGAGGTAGGATTTTGCTAGGCCATGTACATATTCTAGTTAGGAGTTTTTGGTTGTGTGCCCCATTTTTTGGCTGTGCTTTTGTTTCTCTAGTTATTCTTGTTTTTTATTTCCTTTTTAGTAACTCTATAGCCCTTTGATAAAGCATTGTTTTTTCATACTTCTTGGTTCCTGGAGTCTCCTTGAGGTAGGATTTTGCTAGGCCATGTACATATTATACTTAGGAGATTTTGGTTGTGTGCCCCATTTTTGGCATGTCTTTGTTTCTCTAGTTAGTCTTATTTGTTGTTTCCTTTTGGGTGACTCTATAGCCCTTTGATAAAGCATTGTCTTTTCCTACTTCTCGGTTCACCCTATGTCCCTCACAATCCTTGTCCTTGGTTAGAGCAAGTTATCCACTTGGTATTTAAACTAGCCCAATAAAAATTAATTTTCCTCATGTGATATAACTTTTTTTGTGGGATAATGATATCTATGTTGTGGCTAACATTTTCCTAAGGTCTCATCTAACTAGATTGCAAAAATTCCATCTTTGTAAGTGAAAAAAAGTTTAAAATCATCCCAACTTCAAGATTTAAAAGAGTCTAAATTTCATGGAATTTTTTAATGGATTTTATGATTACTTTGAGATTTAAAAGAGTCTAAAATTTGTGACATTTTTAGGTATTTTATAATTTTAATGTCTTTAGCTTATTCTCAACTTTGTCCAGTACTTAAATTTTTTGGAATCTAACTCCTGAGTTAAGAATTATTCAAGGTTAATTGTTCCTCCAAAACATGTCCATCTTGATTCTCAACCTCACTAACCAAAAACAAGGTTAAGAAAATCACTTTGAAAATGTATTTTAACCATGAATATTAACCTCCCAAACCAAAATGAGGTTAAGTGGGAAGTCATAAAAACATGTTTTGGAGCAAAATATTTACCTCCTATAAAGAAGGAGGTTAGGCCAAAAATATCAAAAATGTAATTGCAGTCAAAATCTTAACCTTTCTTTGTCAAATGCAATGAAAGAGGTTGATAAACTCAAATGAAAGTTTTTTTTTTTTTTACATAGAACTCGAGGAATAAAAGTGTTGTGTTAGATACTATTGTCACAAAAGATTGCACCCTTGCATAATTTTTTTACCTAGAGAGAACCTTGTGAAATATGGAAACAACCTCCAAGTTTTGGGACTTGAACAATGAGTTTGAGTCTCTGGAGAAGGTCATCTTCCTTTACTATCAAGATGCACCTAAACTAAACTTGGAGAGGAAAAGGGGAGAGAGCATGCATGAAACACTTACCTAAGCTATCGTAAGAGGTTGATACACCAAAATAGAGTGTTCAACCCTGTCTTTGCCTATACATGCATAGTTAACTATCATGACATTAAAATATATAGATTCGGACTTTTTAATCAAAAAATCACATGTAGATAGATAACTAGATAAATGACACAAGGAAGAAGAGTTTTACTATATATCATTCATAGGACAAAAGAGATACAATCATGAAAATGTTAGAAAACCACAATACATTGATGAGAGGTGAATAAATCTCACATAGTACATCAAGGGCTGAAAGAGATAAGGAAGAATGTCATGAAGTTCAAAGGCAAAGGGAAATTTACAATGTTCATGCCAAAGCAATGCCAAAGAAAATAGAGAAGAATCTATATTTTCAAAAGCTTCAAAATTTTCTTTTATAGTTCAAGCATAACTAATAGATTTCTTCACAACTTCATTCATGCATTTAAGATTGTCAAAGGGTGATTGGGTCAGATCTAGATGATAGATTTGATCTAGTACACCTCCAGATCCAAGAAAATCATATATTTAATAACAATAGAACCTTAAGAAGATAAAAATGATGGCCATTAATGCTAAAACCCTTCAAATGGATAACCAGTCAGAAAGCAACATGTCCTTCATGTATTTTTAGCATGGAATTCATTTGGGAGTGGATGGGATTGATCATGGAGATTAGATCTTGCATAAAAACTACTTTCTTCCATCCTTGGCTCGAAAGGTCATCAAGAATTAATAGTCAATTGCATCAAGCAACTAGGATGAGCCATGTGGACTAATGATATTATTTCCTTTCGCTAGCTTGCAAAGTATTCATGAGTTGATTACCCTATCCTAGTCACACCTTCACCACCTTTCTACCTTTATTAACTATTTGTCCTGCAAAATCATGAACTTAGTCAAACTAATTGTTTTCTCTACTTTGTAGCTTGTGTCCAACATTTCTCACTAACTATTGTGACCTAGTGACTACATGATTCTAACCCTTCGCATCATCACTACAATTTTCTTGGCTAACAACAAATGTCAGTGACCCTGTGAAAATGAACTTAATTTCCACTACTAACTTCTTATTTTTCACTTAGGCCCACTAAGATACATGTTAGTTTGTCACTACATCATAAGGGATAATGACCTCACATCTTTGGTTAGCGAGATAATGACATATGCACATCTATCTTTAATTTGATAGTCTTGAAAATGCATCTTTCCTTGTTAGTACCCTGACCAATTGAAACCTTTTCATATGCCAACTCATCTTGATATCCTTTTTTCTTGCAACACACAACTGAAAAAGATCCCATAAATCCATGCATCACACTATTGCTATCTCTCTATGACTATCCTTTGTGTGAATTTCATTAGTGACAAAGTGACAACCAATGATTCTTGAAAGATCTGACAACCTAGAAATAGGTAATCACTTTATTGTCCATGTCAGCACCTTGACCAATTAGGACTTGTTCTTGAACCACTAGATTGCTACATCACCAAGTTCATCCACATGGTATCTTAGTGCAAATCCACACTCTCAATTCATAGTTTCACTTTAACCCTTGTGAACATGTGAACCAAAGTATATCATTGTTTCATAGCATGAACCCTAGGTTAACATCAATCACTTGCGACCATGCAAAAAGCTAAATATTGCCAACTTGCAACTTAAAATAAGATGCTACATAAAATAATAAGAAGCTATGCCAACCATGGAGAAGTCTTTTTGTGCCCTCGCAATCAATCCTAAAGGTTAAGGCATGATAACTTATGACCTTGCAATAAAAGGAAGTTGCACGGTCATGCCTTGAACCCAAAAGCATATAAAATTAAATATAAGGGGTTGAAGACTCAGGAATATAATAGATCTATTAAGGTTTCAATATATCTATATGCATGTGAGATGAATATTTTAACATTTGAGAATATGACCATTGGAATAGATCATAAGACAAGTTTAAATTATTTTTTGGTGAGAGGGAAATTTTAGCCAACATTTCTAATGACTTAGAGGGAATGCAAGCTTGCTTGACATCTGACTTATAGCCATTAAAAATCCATTGGGTTTTGGAGTCTCTAAAAACATAAAATTCATCATTTTCATCACTTTTTCTACATTTTGAACCACAAAACATGCCTCTTGCCTCTACAAAAAATCTTTCCAACCTCTTCAAAATATGTCATTATAGAGGAACAACATAATGTGCACCCTACACTTCTTTGGAGACATGAAAGAATAGAAAGGAAACTACTCTAACTATGTAAATGAACAACATCCTTCATCAAAAGTAGGGTATAAGATGTATTCCATGTTGGAATTATAATAGGAAAGGTAAAATCTAAGAGCGGTGAATCAGTTCTTCAAAATTTTACCCATAAAAACATTCACCATACATCAATCTCATAATTCAACAAGTAAACTAAAATACCATATAAAGTACATACATATAATGTATGCTAAAAAAGTAAGCATTCACATATGTGTGATACAAGATATGATTACCCAGAAACCCTCCAATGAGAAGGTAAAATTGGGGTGGGGATGATGCCCACAAATCTTCATTGCTACAGCAATAAAGTGTATCCAATGAAGTTGATAATGTTTGATCATGAAACATGATCTACCCTATGAAATATTTTCCTTGCTAAAATCTTACAAAGACTATTAGGTCTTACCCTATTAAAGTATTTCAACACCCTATTAGAAGTGTGCCTAATTAAAGGACTTTAACTCACAATTAAGTAAGCACCTTGTTAGAGGATTTCAATATAGTTTGTTAAGACTACCCTGCTAAGAGATTTAACTGATTCACCTATTAGAATGTCTTAGCAATGATCCTATGATTAACACTCTATTACTTAATCTCAGATTGCCTCTACACTAATGTATACTTGATCATTTCTGATTAGATGTCTCTCTATTGTCCACTATTTCCTTTCCTATGTTCTTCGTTAACTAATTCTATAATGAAACTCAAATCATAATACTTTGGTCACCATGAATGCCCTATTTGCACATGCAAAGGCTCCTTCTCTACTCTTCTCTCTCCCCTAAATATTTAGGGTTTTTTCTTCTTAAGAAGACCTAGATGACTTACGATTAGGTATGAATCAACAACTATGATTCACCCATATTGCTACTTAAACCTTCTCTTTTTTTGATTAGATGCATGTAATACATAGGGATTCACACTTGAGATTCATTCTTATCAAAAAAAATTATAAATCAATCCTTAAGTCAGCTTAAAAAATGTTTTACATAGTATTTTGTGCCAATACAAACAACCATATCAAAACTATGTTACTCAGCATCTAAAGTCCCTGGTGCTCAACACTAACTATGACTTTAATGTTGTCACTTGGCATCTAAAGGACTCAACATGTATTACTTGCTCGACACTTGAATCACTTGGCACATACTATCTACTTGGCACTTGAATGACTCGGCACTCACTATTTACTTAGTATTGTATATGTGTAAATGTGGCCTCTGTTTAACACACACGCTTCAACATGGTCCTTGTATGCAGATTCATCCTGGAATGAACATGATATTGTTCACCCAAGAAGAGTCCTATAAGATGACCTGTTGCCTTCTATCTAGGTGGATTTTGCATATTTATGTTCTTAGATTTGAGGTACAGGCAATCAAACCATACTAGAACGAAGGATTTAAATGTGATTAAGCCTATATGAGTGTATTTATTCTAAAATGAGATATGCATTTAATCTAAGAACATATAAATTAATATTAACTAGATGTATGCATATCAAAACTAAAATGATTCTTAATCTAAGAAATGAAAGTGTATGCTAATAATGAGTAAATAAGTGCATAAATCAGCAAAGTTTCGATAGCAATTCAATTCCACCTTTGTAATGAGAATTTATGAGTCCCTTAAATAGAATTCCTAGAATCCATCAATGGGTGAGATCAACTCAGATTGACAGTCAAGATTGAAGCAAAGATTTAGTTAAGATGGAAACTTCCTTGTGTAGGTGGAGTTAACTATTTCAGATATGAGTGTGATGAATAGTTAACTGAACTTGTCATAAGTGTGAGAGCAAGTTAACTGGATTGATTCTAATTTGAGAGATTGTTCACTGAGAGTTTCCATTTAGAACTGAAGAGAGGATTTTGTAGATATTATTTAATTTAATAAGTGAGATATGACCTCACAAATACCTTTTTCATTTAATTGAATAACCACATTCAATTAATTAAAGTTGGCATAATTATTAAATTAAATACTTTAATTCCTAAGTACATTAGTCTTAGGATATAATTTAATTTAATTCAAGTATAGAAACTTTGAACTAAATTAAATCTCAATCAAATAGGTTAATGTGACTAATATGAGTCAATATTTAGGAATTAAATAAAGAGTATGATGATTGTAGATTTAGCGTTTTCTACATTTGACAATTAAGTCAAGTAGCGACAATTAGAATGAGAATTGCCTTATGAGATAGGTCTTTACGGTTGATTAGAAATAGACTAGAATTGGTGATCATGGCAATGAGCCAGTTTCAAGGTATTATAGGCATGCTCTAACTTATATGTTGTGCTCAACATATGTTACTTGTTTAACATGACCTAAGTAAATGACTTAAGTGTATAGGCACTCACTTGTCAAAACCAATTTGAGATTAACAATCTCCCCCTTTGAAATGAGTGTCAAAAACACTTCGTCATGCATTAATGATCTTATCGTTATGAGCTTAACATGGATATATATTCAAATTTTATACAAAATTTCAAAATATCAAAATTTTGCAACACATTACTTATCAATCATACCTCAAAATTTCATAACTCCCCTAAGTTGATTGTTTATTTTAGTTATGTACTTTGTATAAACTCTTTCTTCTATAGGGTAGATTTGCATAAACTAATACTCTTTCTCTATTTATGTCTAAATTGATATTGTTCATTTTGTTACTCTATTTACTTACTCCCTCTTTTCTCTTCTTGATTCCCCATTACTCTTACTCCCCCTTTTTAACACTTATATTAGTGGGTTATACACTAATAGTGTAATTTAAAAAAAAAAAGGATTTATGGACCTCAAGTATAATATTTAGAGCTACATCCCAATTATCACAAGCTACCTATAATGACTTGATTTGGATGGCCAGCTTGGCAACAAGGTGGACTAAGCCTTCCAATCTAGAAAGATGAGGAGCATTTTGCATAAGAGTTTTAGCATAGCCTAGTTCCTTGTGCAATATCTCTATGTGTGGAGTCAATGCTAACTGGATGTTAATAAGTTTAGACTGATGGTGGCTTTATCTGCTTGTAATGATACTAGTTGACTATAGGATTGCTAGAAGTACCTATAGTGTTTCTCAATTTGAGCTAGAGACTTGGGAAAAGTAGTGCCATATGACTCATATGGCTCTCCAAACTCAGGATGTGATTCCTTACTTCTTGTGTAAAGAAAGTAGGATTACACAATTTGGTTTACAAAGAGAAAATGTTCTTCAATGCCTTCTTCACACTCTCTATCTTTTTTGCTAGCTCAACTTGTGTTAGTGCAATATCACTTGATATATTCTCATTCACTTTATTTTGAAACTTTTAAACCATTCAAGTAGTTTTACATTTGTATCCAAGTTTGTGTTAGTAACCATTTCCACTATATTGGTTAATTGTCCAATGATGGGCTTGTTTTCATCTAGAGTCAGTAGACTGAATGCATCTAGGAAAATCTCTTTGATGTCAGTCAAAGCTTACTTCTTCCTATGCTCCATTCTGAGTAGTTCTTGATTGTTCTTCTTTGTTAGGACCTCTTGTTATATACCCATCTACTCAATTATGATTGTTGCCAAACCAAATTTAGGCAATATAATCTCTTCATCTAGGTCAACAACACACATGTAGTTACCTCTTCTACCTTAGATGAGCTAGGATTCAGCCTTGAAAATTAAAATGGTGTAGCATATGTGCTCAACCTCTAAAGAGCTTGACTAGGAGGAGTAGTTGATTCTAGTAATGTCACCAATGCTTGAATTTGTAGTTGCTCCTTTGGCTTAGATTCCAATCTTAACTCTTTAGTCTTGTTTTTTTCTTCCTTTGTAGTTCGAGTTGCACCCTGATCTTGTGCTGGAGGCATAGGTGTATCTACTTTACTTGTTTGCCCTTGAGTGCCTTCATCCTATGTGTAAGAATATTCCTAAGGGAAAAATTCACCCAGGAACTAAGAACTCAAACACAAGCACATAGTAGATCAAAGAGAGAGTATGATCAAAATAACAATATATTCAATAACTAGTTCATGAGAGTACACTAGGAGTTCCTATATATAAAGGCCTCTCAAATACATCTAGAATGCCTTGTAATCAGCACCATGATGTGTCATGCAACCAAGCACATGTCCACCAGATATGGGTTATCCTCCATTAAGCACGAAAGTAAGTGTGGTGATGAGAGGATAAGCCTACAAGGGTGTGACACGCAAAATAGTGTTGTAGACACCATGTGCTAAAATAGAGTTACGTACTCCTGTGTTGTCTACATGACAACTCAAAAAGGTGCGCAAACTCCTAAGTGTCTCACAAATAAAAATAATAAAATAATGCATTAACCTAAGTAAACTTAAGTAAGTGTAATAACTAAATACTTATTTACATCGACACCCCCCCTTAAGTGCAACTTAGGGGAATGCCCTTGAGCTTACGAACTAGGATAAAATGCAATATGGGTCCTGGCTACTAGGCCATATTCGGTACCCATGTACATAATGAAGATGCAAATCTCCCATAAAGTGGGGAAAGAGGGAAAACCTCATGGGAAAAACCCTCCCCCAAAAAGAGAGATAAGTAAGGATGCATCGACGGATGGAGTAATCAAGACCCCCCCATTATGACATACATCCAGTATATACATAAGAGAATGAGAGAAGGAAGAGAGATAGAATAGGCTCCCCCCCCCCCCCCCCCCCCCCAAAAGAAGAATGCTAGGAAGTGAAAGCGACTCTGATGAAGAAGCTAGTCCATGAATGTAGAATAATATTCCTCCCCTTAGGAAGAAAGAAAGGAAAAGGTACACTCCTAAAGGTGTGTGCTAGCCCTGAAACCTACTCAAGTATCCTTGTACTGATGCTAAAGTTCACCCTTTCCAACTATGCTGAAAAGAATGAATACAGATCTAGCAAGGATGTCTGTTGAACTGTTCCACTGAACCATCTATCTCCTCTACTAACAAAGAGACCTCCACTAATTGTTGTTCATAAGGATCCACAATCATGCCAACCTATATAGATTGATCATGTAGAGAATGGAGATGAGGGTTAGAGTGAGCCCTCGCAACAACTATAGAAAAATCATCATCAATGAGAAGATGTAAGTCATCAAGTCTATCTCCCAAGTCAATTGAAGCTGTAGGTGGAAGATGAGATGTACCATGCTATGATGGACCTTTCACTGTGGCAATATAATCACATGGACTGGACCGATGTGACCTCTCACTATAATTGTCAATAGAACTCCACATGTTTGAACCTGTTGAAGCACTATTACTAGTGTCACTATCAGTTTCCACTGTGTATGAAGTGCAGAGAGGAATAGAGGAAAAGCTTGGTGAACTTTCCTCAAAGTGAACATCCTTCTCCACAAAAATCTCATGAGTCTCTAGATCCATGAGTCTGTAAGCCTTCACATTGTCTTCATACCCAATAAAAGTATAAGGCCTAGGTGTCAATGCCTTGCAACTCCTGTAAGAAAGGTTTGCCCATGCTAGAAAACTGAAGACTCTAAAGTGACTCACAACTAGTTTTCTACTGCACCATGCCTCAAAATGAGTCTTGCCATCTAAGGCTGGATGAGGAGACCTATTAAGTATGTGAGTAGCACTGCTAATGGCTTCAAATTCTAATGTAGGATCTAGAGATTTGGCCTTAATCATGCAACTTTCCATGGTCTTGAGAGTCCTAATCCTCATAGCTGCAACATCTGTCTTGTGTGGATTGAATGCTGGTGAGTTCTGAAGATCAATCCCCTCAATTTTGCAAAAGTTCTTAAGTCTTCTGTCTACATATCTATTCTCATTATCCACCCTTAATACTTTGATGGCTTTCCTTGACTTGTGTTCAACATGAGCCTTGAAGTCTTGAAGCTTATGAACCAATTCATTCTTATGATGAAGGAAGAAGACCCAAGTGAATCTCAAAAAGTCATCAACAAATGTGAGTATGTAGTGGCCTTGGCTAACTAAAGTCACTACAAAGGGTCCTGCTGATACCATGTGAACTAGCTGAAGAACAACTGAAGCTTGAGAAGACTTCCCTTTATCATACTTCTCCTTGAGATTTATATCCATTGAACAAGATGAACACTCTCCCTTAGAAAAGTTGATATTAGGTAGACCTTTGACCATGTGTTTTGAGCAAAGTTGCTGAAGAGAGCAAAAGTCAAGGTGACCAAACCGCTCATGCCATAAGTTTATGTTTGAAGTAGAGTGAGTTAACAAGGCTTGGGAAGGACTCTTAGGCACAAAGTGGGAGAAGGAATAAAGCCTCTTGTCATCATTGACTTTCCCCACTGCTACCAATGAATCATCTTTGAGACTTCGCACCATCACAAAATCTGGAAGGAACTCAACCTTATGACCATCTCCAAGGTGAGTGATTTGGTAAACTGATAGGAGATTGGAGCTTAGATTTGGAATGTAGAGAACATCTTTGAATTCCACATCTTCCATTTCTACATGTCCTTTCCCTTCAACTTCCATCTTAGCATCATCTCCCATGAAGATGTGTGGCACCTTTGACTGCTTCAAAGAAGAAAAGTCTTTCTTTGAAGAACCCATGTGGTAAGAGGCACCTGATTCAAGTATCCATTTCGAAGAAGAATTTGTGTTTGCCATAAGTGCTTGACCTTCACCCTTTGAAGAGGTTGGAGTAGAATCCTTGGAAGTACCTAGCACTTGAATCTTGTTCTTCTTGAGTAGATTTTCTAACTCATCAATTCTTTTTGTCTTATAATGATGCTCGTCATGATTTGGCTTTTTGCAATATGCACAAAAGAGTTTGTCCTTCTTTTCATTACTTCCTTTCTTTTTTGAAGAAGAATTGCCTTGTTGAGAGGAGGATTGTTGTGTCTTAGATTGTGATTTCTGCTTCCACTGCTTTTTCTTGTTGTTGCTTTTGCCCCCTTGACTTGATTTGGAATCATCACTAGCCACCAAGGCTTTGGTCTTAGATGACTTGAGAAGTCCAAAATCCACCAAGTGAGATTGTTCAACAATCAACATGTCTACAAATCCATCAAAGGAAGGCTTCTAGTAAGTAGATCCCATGGTCAACCTATGAGTATTAAAACTTGAAAAAAAGTTGGCATACAGAAGGTAGCTTCTTCAGGATGTGATGAATTAACCTTTCATCCTTTATGGGATTTCCACAATCTTTTAGAAGTTCCCTATACTCATTAACTTTAATGATATAATCCTAAATTGTGTCATAATTCTTAGGATCGAAGAGAAGTAGATCATCTGAAATCTGAAATCCCTTTTCTTCATCCACTTTACCATACAATTGTTCAAGTTTATCTCAAGCTTCCTTAGATTCTAAACAATTTTTAATGTGAAAGAGAAGATCCCCATGTACACAACTCCTAATAACACCTAAAGCTTTTTGGTCTTGTCTTTGCCAATCAATGAGTTCTTTAGCATCAGTAGGTTTGGTAATTGTACTGTCAACATAAAGACTGTATCCTTTTTCCATTAATCTACTCCATGCAATATCTTTCCATGTAGAATAGTTGCGTGAAGTTAGAGATACGAGCTTGCAAAGTCAGGCTACGAAACTGAAATGCAATCTAGAGAGGGGTCTGGAAGGAAAATTGTGAGTCTAAATTTGATGGTCAAACGGCCATCACTATACTTGTAAAATGCTTGAATTTGATGGTCAAACGACTGTCAATTTTAAATTCAGGAAAAGATGACCTCAGCTAGAAAAAATGCCAGGTGGTGATGTGGAAGATGAGTCATTTGTCCATACTATACAAAAGTGACATGTGGAAAAATTCCATATTGATGATATGTTGAAATACCCAGCTGTCCACAAGTGATGTGGCAATTTTGGACTGATGTGGCAAAGTCCTACATGTCTGTGGTGGACACGTGGCAGAAGGTGTCTAACATGTCAACAAGTACATGCGGTAGGGTTTGACCACTAAGGTGGTATTAGTAATAAAAATAGTGGCAGGCTTTAAAATTGCTAGCGAAAACAATCAGCGTTGCCGAAAAAATTTATATTGTTGTCATTGGTAGAAAGATAAAGCCGTGCTAGAGACAATAACTGTCGCGGGTTAACTGTGCCTGCTGGAGGTTTCAAATCTGCGTGCGTGGTTACATGTCAAGAAATGTGAAAAGATTCATCAGAATCATTGATCGATGCTGGAAATGAGTCACAGTAGGAGTCTCTACAGATTGTTAGAGTTCTATCATGAATAGATGTTGTCAAAAACTCACTAATGCACAGCTGGGACTGTTGCAGCGGGCAAAAAGTACATGACCCCAGAGATCCAAGCTCACACGATCCAAGAAATAGGTTTAACATGCTGCCAAAATTTTTCAACTACTGTTGAAATCTTCAGTGATGTCGAATTTATCTTAAGCACTGGGAAAATTCTAAATTGCATAGCGGAGGGTTTTGAACCTACGCCAAAGTTTATAGTCACCATCAGGTTTTTGCAAATGCACTAGAATCTTCCATAATGTGGGTAGGAGTTTAATGCTATCTCGCACCCGAAAAAGGTAGCTCTTGCTGGGAAACTATTGTGCAGGCCACCAGTTTTCAAATGCAAAAACCCCACATTGCTTGGGATTAAGTGCTATGTTCTTTTTAAAAAGAAATTTCCACAACAACAAAGTAAACAACGTTCTCGGTGGAGAAATTCTTGTTGGACTTTGTCGCCGGTAAGGTTGCCAGAAAGATGCTGAGCTGATCCACAAGTAATGTGTGGTATTGGTACGGACCGTGAGTTTGTATCTTCTACCTAATTTGTACAGAGTACACAGTACAACCTGTGCTCTATGGTCTACAGAGAATATTCTCTCTTGCAAATGAAATAATAAAACCCTGCACCAAATAATAAACCCTCCACAAATGGCAGATCTGAGGTGTGGCAGCCCGAGTCTACGAAAAAATTTCTTCTGAATTTTCACTAATATTCAGACGAAAAATAAAAATAAAAATAAAAAATAAAAATAAAAAATGCAGATCTGAATAATCTATTGAATTTCTTAAAAAAGACCATACCCATACTACAAATTGGGCTTCCAAGTTCTGATTTGAAAAAAAAAATTGTCTCATGGTCGACTTTGAGCCAAAGTAGCTGAGTTTATAGTCGATTTTCATCGATTCAGCATTTTAGATGCAATGGCGAGGTCAGCTCTGGCTCTAGACGTTCCCAATTTCAACAGCACTTCGAATTCAGGCTGAGGTGATGAAGCAAGCAAGAGGTCTCGAACAGCTTGTGATGAAAAAATCTCCAAGTTTCTCTAATACCATTTAAGAATTTTCCTAAGGGCAAAATTCACCCAGGAACTAAGAACTCAAACACAAGCACACTATAGACCAAAGAGAGAGTATGATCAGAATAACAATGTATTTAATAACTGGTTCATGAGAGTACACTAGGAATGCCTGTATATAAAGGCCTTTGAGATACATCTAGAATGCCTTGTAATTAGCACCATGATGTGTCATACAACCAAGTACATGTCCACCAGATATGGGTTATCTTCCATTAAGCACAAAAGTAAGTGCGGTGATGAGAGGATAAGCCTACAAGGGTGTGACACGCAAAACAGTGTTGTAGACACCATGTGCTAAAATAGAGTTGCGTACTCCTGTTTTGTCTACATGACAACTCAAAAAGGTGTGCAAATTCTTAAGTGTCTCACAAATAAAAATAATAAAATAATGCAAAATAATTAAATAATGCATTAACCTAAGTAAACTTAAGTAAGTGTAATAACTAAATGCTTATTTACACCAACACTATGGTGTCTCTAACTTGTCTTCTTCAACTATCTCATCCTTATCTTTTTTTGGTCCTTGTACATTCATTAAGACTAAAGTGTCTTGCATAAGTGTACTAACAGTGAAACTTGTTGCCTCCTTCCTTTGATATACTACTATAGGTTGTGAAGGTTGTAAAATTGTGACTTGAGGAGTGACTAAAGGTGTGTCTAGTGTTTGCACTTCCTCCCCTACGATTATTATATCCATTTTTTTAATTTCATCTACACTCACCATGTAATGTCACCACTTCTTGAGTAGAATTTAATAATAAATAATAATAAAATATATTTTAAAATAAAATCGAGCATAAAAAAGATTAAGCATTAATAAGATGAATATAACATTATAATATCACCATAGTTAAAAAGTAATATATTATATTAAAATATATAATACAATGACATAAATAATATATCAATAAACAAATCAAATGAATCAAATAATATTTTGATATAACTATAAATTATATTGTACATCTTTGAAATATATTATAAAAGTATCAAATATAGTATTTGATTAAATAATATAAATAATATAATGCATATATATATTATCATTCAAAAATAAATATATTCAATATATGAAACCCTTCAATATAAATAAAACACATTGAACTAAATATAACAAAATGACTTCATGAGTGGTGTTGATCATTCATCTATATGCATATAGAAGAAAGGCATTGAAGGGAATAGACAATCAATCAGATATTCTCACATATACTCTTATTTTTTGCAGACTCCTTAGACCCCTCTCAATAATGGAAAACATGAGAAATGACCGACATGTTAGAAGGTAGATGTATCATAGATTCAAAAATAATAGTTTATATGTGAACACATTGATTTGGAACATATTAACAATGAATGGAAGGAGAGTTTTACTACAAACTATAGTTCTAGCTAAAACCAACATTTTGGGAGAATTATCTAGCGGCAGATAAGGAGACTCCTGTGATTCTTATTGGTGTTTCAAATACAAAGATAGTGAACATTGATAGAAGTTCATTGACATCCAGCTAGCATATTCATAGAGGCTTAAAGAGTAAAAATATAGTCATAAAAAGGAGATAGGACATAATACATGGACAAACGTATGGACAAGGTTATCACATTTAAGACTCGTTTGACTCTCAACAATGAATCTTCCATGGCAGTGCTTCATGGCATCTAGTTATAGATGTAGAGGAGATGTGAACAAGTCAAAGTGAATTAAAGTTCTAACCAACAATAGGATGTCAATAGAAAGCATTGAATATGGTGGGAGGAATATGAAAAGGATGGCAATCAAAGAACACATTATTGGCATTCATAGTCATCCATTTTATACATACAACTCAACCTTTCATACACATCTCAAATAAGAGGAAGTGAAAATCTATATAGAGTGGTCACAACACATAGATAAGCCTAGTTAACTTCAAACAAACACAAAATGAAATACCAGGAAGCTAGTAGAACAATGAGAAATCAGATAAAAGTTCAAAGATATAATTTCTCAAAGACCAAACAAAAGATATTCCAAAAATGGAGATAAAAACTATATGGACTAGCATCTAGTATGGTTAAACAATGCTTGTTCAAAATCCTTGAATCAATATCCACAAAAACTTGTTAGGGGTAATTTGAAAATGTCTTTAACATAAATCATGATAACTATAGTTGGAGATACAAACATATTCCTTACAATGTATAATCCATATTGACAATAGCCTTTTTTTTAAAGATAATCAGTTGCATATACTTGGATACCCATAAATTGATATTCCTAAAAGGAGTAGCATTCTTTAAGAGGATTTCTAAGCTAGCTAAAATTGAAAGCTACTAAGAGGAATGGTAGCATAAACTAGATCTCAAAGAATAAGATAATACTGATTGGAAGTAATCTACAAGGCCATTACTGGAGCATAGACATGATAAGCACAAATAGGATCATTATCATTTTAAGATAGAGGTAAGATGTCCAAAGTAAGCATTACACATAGATATCATAAAAGTATTAGATTATTGTAAAGATCATAATCTTGCGTAGAAGTCTACAACACAAATCTACCAATTCTATTAGTATCATAAATCTTTTTGGAAGTAAAGAGCATTTTTGGTTGATTAGCATCATTTCTTTGAGGTAGCCAACCTAGGGTCATTACAAACCAATATAGGGTTGTCACATAGTTTGGCCTGGAGAGTGGTCTTAACAAGTATCCTTTTCAAATCATCCTCTATGAGGGGATTGAGTTTTGAGCAATAGTCTCAGAGAAATCCTTACCTTTGACAATTTAAATATTTTCACTTATGTATCTTGTACACTCTATTCTATTTGTTTCTCTTCTTCAACTAGTTCCTGGGTGTCAATGTTCATATCTATATCTCCCTCAACTATGCCTTGTTTGGTGTCACCTTCTTCATCCTCTCCTACCTCAATAGGTGTCTACTCAACTTCCCTAGATGTTGGTAGTCCATATGTTATTTTCCACATTTGCTTGGACTTTAGTACAACATCTTCTATGTTGTTTTGTAGTATGCTAAATGCCTTGTATTTTGGCACAAATCTTACAGCATACTTCTTGATGGCTTTAGACATGTCAGTCTTACTAAGTTCTAGCATAACTTGAGCAAGAGATGTCTCCCTAATTTTTTTTTCAGTATCTAAATAATAATGTCAATTTTTCTCAACTCTATCATACAAACTTTTGGGTATAGATTTGGAAAGTTCTACTAGAGTCTTTTTGAATATTTCCATCATGGCATATACTGCCTCTTCAACTTGTTTCTTTTCAATCTTCCCAAGATTGTCAAAATTAATATGAGAGAATCCTAATAAATCAACATTGTTCCTAATATTCTCACATAGATTGTATAAATCTGAAGAGGGACTATGACTTACCACTTGAAATTGGTTGTTGTCATCTAATTCAGTCTTCTCTTCATTAGATTCATCTTGAGCAAAATACTTCCTCCTTTGTCTCTTCTAAGCTTTAGCTTTCTTCTCCTTAGGCTTGGCTACTTATTTAGCCTTTTGTGTAATGAGTCTAGTACTAGCCCTTGTGTTAGGTGTTGGAGGCTTTGGTTGATTAGGTTTAACAACTTTCTTTGGTTTTTTCACTACTTTTTTCTTTGCTTTTCTCCTTTTTGTCATCAGCTACTAGTTCTTTACCATCTTATTCTTCCTCAGCACCTTCTATAATTTCTATTTCCTCTTCTTTTTGGTCTTCTCCTTGACCATGTTTAATGCTAATGATGCTTGACCTTGTGTTTCCTCTTCTTCTTCTTCATCATCCTCTCCTTTTTCCTTGGCTCCTTCAAAAAATATTTCTTCAAATTTCTTAACCAGATTATTCTTCATTCTGATCACTGAAGTAGTCTTCAATTCCATTGATATCTTTGATTTGGCCAAGTCATAATTTCCAAATGTTGCACCTTATTTATACACTTCTTTTGCAATTAATTTTGTGATTGTTGCAAAGGCCTCATCAACATTTATTTCATATCCTAATGGACTTAGCCATCTCACTCTAGGAATCTTTTCCTGAACATATGTGAAATTAGTGTCAACTAGGAAGCAGACATCATCAAAATGGTCCATTGAAGTCCCTCCTAAAAATAATACCATCAACTATGGCATAAGGGATTGACTACAGTCTAAACTATCTTCATTTAGCTCTATCCAATCGTTGAGGATATCTATTTCCTCATAAGAAGGTCATCATGTCATCTATCAAAATCCTTGGATTCTCATCTCTTACTTCTTATTGATCTTTCAATACCAAGGAAACTTCCTCATCTAATTGTTGAGGTGAGACCATCTTCTTGCATAGTCCTTTTCCTCTTACCAACTTAGTGATTTGGATGTCTACATCATATTTCATCACTTTAGTAATCCAACTTGATCTTTTCTCATTGATGTCTTTATTCAAAAGGAAATCCTTGACACTTGCATGGATTACTAGCAAATGGATCTTATTTTGGAATAGAAGATGCCTAAATTTCTTCAAAGATCTTATGATTGCAAGGGCTTGTTTCTCCACATAACTATAGTTATCCTCATATCCTTTAAGTCCTTTAGTAATGAAGGCAATGGGTTGTTCTTCATTATTATTATTCAATTGAGTCAAAATAGTAGAAATACTTAACTCACCTCCTAAAGTGTAACTAATGAAATCTCTCTAAAAATTTGGATTGATGAGAGTAGAGGTTGAGGATATGGCTACTTTCATCTCTTAAAAACTTTCTTTCCCTTCCTTGGCCCATGTAAAGACCATGTTCTTCTTGAGAATAGTTGTAAGAGGTTAAACCATGGTAGCTAAATTAGGAATGAATCTCCTCACCAAATTTATCCTACCAAGAAAACTTTGTAGTCCTTTCTTGTGGCTAGGAAGAGGGAGATCAAGAATAGCCTTAGTTCTTTCTTGATCAATAGTCATACCATCCTTGGATATAATGTTTCATAACAACCTTCCTTTGTTAGTGGAAAAGACACACTCATATTCAAAGATACTCCATGATCTCTACACCTTAAGAAAACTTGTCTAAGGTGGTCAAAATGGTCTATCACGTTTTTTGAATATACTGTAATATCTTCAAGATAGACCAATACAAATTTTTCTATCATATTCTTAAAGGCCATCTCCATTTCCTTTTGGAAGGTGACATTTACATTTGTTATCCCAAGTGGAATTTTATTCTAAGCATAGGCTCCCCACTTTATGGTAAATGTAGTCTTATATTTATCAGCTTCTTTGAGCAACACTTGATTGTAGCCTAAAAATCCATCTAGGAATGAGAACCTGTCTAAACCACTAACCTTGGATAGGATTTGTTCCATGGAAGGAAGGGAATGATTATCCTTAAGGGAGGCTTGGTTAAGGTCCCTAAAGTCTTCATGGAATTTGATGTGTCCACTCTTATTCTTAACAAGGGCAAGGTTTTCTACCCATGATGATTTTCTTGATAGGAAAGATGATGTTAGCCTCAACCAACTTAGATAGCTCCTTCCTAATTAATGGTTTAATTTTAGGATTCAATGGCCTTTTCCTTTGTCTTATTAATTTGGAATTTTCTCTCAGGTATATGGTATGTTGAAATAGGCTTGGGTCAAAACCCTTTAGGTCATCATATGTCCATGCAAACACATCACTAAATTCTTGACATAGATGAATGAAACTTTCTTGTTCAACTTTAGTGCATAAATTTCCCATGTTCAAGGTCCTTCCATCAACAACCATGACTATTATATGATCATCCTTACTTGCAACAAGGTTCATGTCTCTATCTCTTGCTTGATCATCAAGAGTGAAAGCACTTTCTAAGGTAATCAGACCCTTTAGCAATGTGTTGGAACTGAGATTAATGATTTGATCCCCATAATGATCATGTAATCTTGACTAATTTATATCTAAAAACTCTACTTCATTCTACAAGAAACTCACAATTTGTGCATCATATTCAAACACTTGACAATTGATGTTATTATTAGGGATAGCAGACCTAACCACCACTCTAGTTTGTTTCTTCTTCTCATCTTCAAGACTCCTTGGTGCATCATGAGATGCACCAACTATTACAAGTCTATCAGCATGTTTATTCTCTTTTATAGGGATGCTTTGAATATTAAATGCATTGAAACCTTCAAGAAATTCCACACTCTATAATTATAAGACTTGAGTAGACCACTTTTAGTGACATTCTAATTTCTCACATGATGGAAAATCAACTCACTATCTCCATATACACTTAAGGCTTGAATTTCTCTTTTTTGAGCAAGTATAAGACCTTGAATCAATGTCTTGTACTTTGTTATGTTATTAGTATAAATTAATTGAAGCCTAAATGAGAAGTAGTACATTTCTAGTGTAGGAGAAACCAACATCACATCAGCCCCTAATCCATTCCTATTCCTTGATCCATCAAAGTACATTCTTCATATCCCACTTGTATTCTCCTTGGTCTTCATAAGGTTAAGGACAAGAGCATCCTTTTCAAGTACACAATAAGTACCAAGGCTTTTCTCAAGGGTTTTTGATATAGGATCAAACTGATGTGCATTAGCCCATTTATCTAAGAGAAAATTAGGTACCTCTATCAAGGAAGTGGCAAGTACTTGCACTTTATCATTTTCATCTATCTCTAGGGTGGTGTAATTCACATTGATGAGATTAGGAGTGTAGGTTTCAATCTGGTTGAGGGCCAATGGCTCTATTCTTATTAAAGCTTTATTTCCATATCTTGTTCTAAAACACATGTATGACTAATTAGAGGATATGTAGCCACCTATTTGGGTAGTAAAATCTCTTGAGAGATAGATAAAAAATTGTGGTTTAACTTCAGCAACTAATATATCTTGAACTATGGTACTCCTAGGGCATGCATGTAGGGCTATTTCAATATTCCTAAGGATTCCTATAATCTTAACTATACTACCATACAATTGCAATGCATCCCTAACAATGGGCTCATATTTCATTCCCAAGACATCAACAACACTTTTAGGCATCACTGAACTACTTGCCCCTAAATAAATCATACAATTGTGTACTAGTTAGTGAAACATAAAATGGAGGAGGTATAATATTCTTTCTCATTTCTTGTTCCTTTGATGGTTGCACAAGGCTTGTGGCACTCTCCATGCTAGGTGGCAGATCCTTCAATTCAATGCTCTCCAATTTTTTTTGTAGCAACCTCTTTTGCATGGGTTTTTTAGCAACATTTCCTCACATGGAAATGTTCACATTTGTTTTCTTCATCTGATCCACCACATTGGATGATGCATTAGGTGCTTTTGTAGAAACCTTGGGAGCTACATGTGTAGGAGGTTGAGATGGAATAACCTAAGGATCATTCACATATTTTCTACTATTATTTTTCCTTTTTTGTTGAGGAGAATTTGATGTTGAGGCCTAATTAGGAGGAGGGGTAGCATCTTTAATGGCTCTTCTCTTTCTCCTAGTTTTGTGAGTAATGGGGTCCTTATTAACATGACATTGTTCTTCCAATTGATGATTCATGAAGGAGCAATCACCCTATTGTTGCAAATGTGAGTTGGCTTACATTGTATTATTTCCCTACTGTAGGTTCTTGAGTCATCAAAGCTAAAAAGGATTCAGCCTTTTGACACATATAATAGGAATAGGAGCAATTGCAGGTGGGACAAAAATCTTGATCTTAAGCCATATTTTTTTGAGGGACTAAGGCCCTTCTTTGATTTGTATTTGAAGTAGAAGCATGACCATTCTAGCTATTTTGATTGAAAGAAGTATTCCCTCTATTCTGATTTTGAGGCCTACCATTCCAAGGAGTTTGACATTGTAGTTGAGGGGACATATCACCTTGAGCTTGTTGCCTCTAAGGTCACCACTTTGTTGCTCACCTTTTGAATCATAGAGAATCCATCCTCCAACCTCTTATCTTGAATTTGCAACTTTGTTCCAATATCTTGCATTAGGGCCTTCAAATCTCCTAGCTCACTAGATGATGTGTAAGCTTGAGGGGCTAGAGCAAGGGGTTGTGATGTGGAACATGTGGGAATAGGGGCTACTATTGGTTGGTGATTTGGTATATTATGAAAGAAGGGCATAGGAGGCCTTAGAGATAGCTTACCTCCTTGTATCAAAATATTTTCTTCCCTTATTTCTATCTCATAAGCATTGGGTAATATTTCCCCTCTCATGGTTTGGATTGTGGTGGCAATATCACTATTCAAGGCTCTTAGATAATGCAAGAATGCATTATCATGAGTAGGATTTACTAGAGTTGGTAATGTATCCTATGTTTTTTGGAATCTATAGTTAAAGTTAGTCATGTATTCATGTGGTGCCCTCTTTATACTATTCAACTACTCTAGGAGTGAAAGATAGTCACTTTTATCTTCAAAATGTTTGTATAGGGCTACTCCTAACCCATCCTAATCTATTATAGAGTTATGAGGAAACCCTATATACCATTGAAGTGTTTTTCCTTTCAAGGATGATGATAGAAGCCTAACTACTACATCATCATTAGTTATTCCATGGATATTGTAGACATTAGATATTTCTTGAATGTGCTCAATAGGGGAAGTAGAGGACTCACTAATAAGATTAGGGATACTTTTTAATGTTGATACTATAATGTCATGTCTTTGGGATAGAAAAAGGGGACCTCGACCACTGAAGGTGGCAAAGACATGAGCCCTAGGTAGGGCCATGTGAAATAATGGTCTATTGAGATGAGGGGATGGAAACTTAGGTTGAGTCCTCTTAATAGGAGGAGTGAAATGAGACATTAAAGGTGAATGATTTATTGAAACACTCCTAACTGGTGATAAGGAAAATTTCTTCATTTTCCTTCTAGGGTTTGAAAATGAGAGCTCTAAATATTGAAAGTTACCTCTAGAAGATGCTCTTGTGTGTGCTTTGGGCATGAATCAGCAACTTGGTCTAGAAAACCAAATGTATTTGAAGATTGGAGTCACCAAGAACCTTGAACAAACAAGCCTCTTGAAGGCTTGAATACTGAAGGAAATACTATCTCCTCAACATGACCATGAAATATTTTTTTGACACCAATGAACTTGAGATCCTTTGATATATATTTCTTATCAGGCATGCTAAAAACTATTGTCACAAAAGTTTGCACCCTTGCCTAAAGTGTTTACCTAAAGGAAACCTTATGAAACATGGAAACAACCTCCAAGTTATGGGACTTTAAAAAATGAGGTTGAGTCTCTAGAGAAGGTGAGGTTCCTTTACTATCAGGATACACCTAAACTACACTCAAAGAGGAAAAGGGGAGAGAGCATGCATGAAATACTTACCTAATCTATCCTAAGAAGGTGATGCACCAAAATAGAGTGTTCAACCCTGTCTCTAAACATACATGCACAATTAACTATCATGACATAAAAATATATATATTCAAACTTGTTTAATCAAATAGTCACATGTAGATAAGATAACCAAATCAATGACACAAGGTAGAAGAGTTTCACTATATATTATGCATAGGCCAAAAGAGATACAATCATGCAAATGATAAACAACCACAATACATTGATAAGAGGAAAATAAATCTCACATAGTACATCAATGGATAAAAGAGATAAGGCATAATATCATGAAGTCCAAAGGCAAAGGGAAATTTACAATGTGCATGCCAAGGCAATGCCAAAGAAAATAGAGAAGAATCAATCTTTCCAAAAGCTTCAAAATGTGCCTTTATAGTTCAAGCATAACTCATAGATTGCTTCACAACTTCATTTATGCATTTAAGATTGTCAAAGGGAAATTGGGTGAGATCTAGATGGTAGATTTGATCTTGTACACCTCCAAATGCAAGAAAATCATATATTTCATAACAATCAAACCTTGAGAAGATAGAAATGGTGACCATTGATGCTAAAGCTCTTTAAATGGACAACTAGTGGGCAAGAAGCATGTTCTTCACATCTTTTTAGCATGGCATTCATTTGGGAGTGGTTGGGATTAATCATGGAGATTAGATCATGTAGAAAAACTACTTTCTTCCATCCCTCGCTTGACAAGTCATCAAGAATCAACAATCAACTTAGTCAAGTAACCAGAATGAGCCACATGGACTAATGATATTATTTCCTTTTGCTAGATTGCAAAGTCTTAATGAGTTGACCATCCGATCCCAATCATAGCTTCAACCTTTCTACCTTTATTAATTGTTTGCCCCAAAAAAATCGTGAGCTCAGTCAAACTAATTGTTATCACTGCTTCACAACTTGTCTCCAACATTTCTAACTAACTATTGCAACCTGATGACTACATGATTCTAAACCTTTGCATCATTACCACAGTTTTCTTGGCTAAGAAATGTCAATACCCTATAAAAATGAACTTAACCACCACTCCTAACTACTTATTCTTCACCTGTTCCCTTTAAGACACATGTCAGAATGTCACTATGTCACTATGGATAATAGCCTTGCATCTTTGGTTAGCAACATAATGATAGTTGCACATCTATTTTTAATCTAATGGTCTTGAAGATGCATCATCCCTTGTCAGTACCCTAATCAATAAAAACCTTTTTGTATGCCAACTCATTTTGACATCCTTTTTTCTTATGGCCCACAACCAAAATAGATCCCACACAGTCCACTCATTGCACCATTGCTATCTCCCTATGACTATCCTGCATGCAACTTTTGTTAGCAACAAAGTGACAACCACTGATTCTTGAAAGATTTGATGGCCTAAAAACATGTAATCACTTTACTAAACATGTAACCACCTCAACCAATAAAGACTTTTCCTTGAACTAGATCACCCTGACAATAACCTATTACATCACCAAGTTCATCCACATGGTGGCTTGTTGCAATCCACACTCTTAACTCATGGTTTCACTTTAACCCCTATGAACATGCAAACCATAGTATATCATTGTTTCATAGCATGAACCTTGGGTTAATGTTAATCACTTTTGACCATGTGAAAAGATGAATATCACCACCTTGCAACTTAAACCATGAAGTTACATAAAATATTGTGAAGCTTTCCTAACTATGGAGATAGTTGTTTCATGCCCTCACAGTCAATCTTGAAGGTTAAAGCATAATAACTTGCAACCATGTGATAAAAGGAATTCACATGGTCATGATTTGAACCCAAAAGCATATAAAATTAAATATAAGGGGCTAAAGACTTAGGAATATAATAGATATATTAAAGTTTTGACATATCCCTATACATGTAAGATGAATATTTGAATATTTGAGAATATGACCGTCGGAATATAGCCTAAGATAAATTTAAATTATTTTTTGGCAGGAGGGAAATTTTGGCCAAGAGATATTTATTTTTGAATAAGAATATTTTGGAAATAGAAAAAATTTATCTATCTATACCAAAATAGGGATGTGAACTTGATAATTTCATGAAGAATGGGCACTCCGAAAAATGTAAAATGATAGAAAATGCCTAAATTTTTTGAAGGTTGAGGGTTCATCCAAGGGAATGAAATGGATTACCATAAATCCAAGGTATATGCATGAATAAATTTTTGGTTGGATTGGTGAAGAAATTTTTTCCATATATTTTCATCTAAAAAGCCACCAAGGATGCTTTGAAATTATACTAAAGTATATCATGCAAGCCTTATGGTAGAAATGGTGAATATATTGTGACTGGAGTCATTTGAATGCTAATATAATAAGATTTAGTCTGGGGATACATGTGAATTGTTTGATAGAATTTCTATAAGGAAGGGGATGAGATTTTAGTTCTGCATATAAGGAGTGTATAGAATACTGATGGAGGCTTTCTAGTGTGTGTAAACACAATTCTAGACATCCTCACAAGCCTATCTCAACAAACACACAAATTTAGCTTCTTGCAATAATAATATGAAAATGTCAAATAATAAGAACTATGAAGTGTAGTAGTATCATGAAACTTGGTGATTGCAAAATTCTAGAATCCTTTTCACCTTGCTCCTTTCCCATGGGTTGAAATGGTAGCTTTAGAATGTGGAATCATAAACAAAGGTCCAATTTTTTTCATACAAAGCATCGAATAAATATGTTCTAGTGTATTGTAATTACCAAGTATTGAGGATAAAATAGAAAGGCAACAACATATTTGACAAAATGATTCAAAAAACATCATTCTCACAAACATATATGCCATAGATATTTGTAGATATCAAGGGCATCAAAAACTTTTCATTAGAACGACCCATTAGAAGCAAAAAAAGTGAGTGGTAGAATCTTTAGAAAAATAATTCATAGCATAAAGCTTTTTTTTGTTCATTCAAGTGCTCTAAGTCTACAATGGTATGGCTAAGTAAAGAAGTTTTAACTAAAATGGGTAAAATTCTTTACAGTGAATGGGGAAGATGCAATAACATTATTTATTGCTATGTGTTACACTCAATCAGCCAACCTATAAAGCATGCAGAAAGAGTTCACTTGATACCCCTGCTCTATAAAGTTTACGGAAGTAAAGAAGCCATGGGTAATCATATGAGAGTTCTATCATATTATAAGAATCTAATGGAATAATAATAGAAAGTTAAATGCTGAAGGTTAAGCTACTATCAATATATGTAATGATTGCCTCAAATTGGTTGAATAAATTTCTTGATTTGCACCACCATGGAAACTTGATCGATAAGCCAAAGTGGGCATACTGCATTCTTGGAGTTGGCATCAATTTAGGTGTTTCTTCTTCATCACTTAAGGAAATGTAATGTTAATGAAAGAGAAGGGTGATCAATAAAAATCATTACATTAGATATGCTTAAAAGGGTTCCAAGGAAATTAGAAGCTATCAAATCAAGAGAAGACTCGCTGACTTTTTTTTATCATGATCACTTATCCAAGTTTTGAGTTTTCATCTTTGCAAATGGTGGATTTTGGTAACTTTTGGTCAAAGATTAAGGATGTGATCATTTTTTTGTAGAAAATTGTGAGGTTAATTAACCTCTCCTAAAATGTGTAAAAGTGAGTTAGTTATGTGAAAAAATCTATAAATACAAGACTATTTGTAATAATAGGTCGGGACACCTTTTGCAAAAGGGGAAAACCTAGAGAAATTTTTAGAGGAAATTTCAATAAGTTTTAGTTTTATATGATGTGTAAGGGTTTTTTAGATTTTATATTCTCAAAAAGATAATTAAGAATGAATTTTAGTTCATATGTCTTAAATATCCTTTTGAGTTATGAGCACAAATTTATCATATGTTAAACTAGTGATTCTTTTATGCATTCATGTGGATCATTCAGCTTGGTATAAGGAAACATGTTCATTTCATGGTATCTTGATTTGGATATATTCATATGGCTTATCACTTAGTATGTCAAGATTTGGCTTACTTCTTACACAATCAGTGTATGTGTATACTAAAAACCCTTTGTGCATTGTCATTTTTTGTGAATCTCAATTAGTAGTTATATGTTGATGTATTACAAGGTAAGAGAATCCCCAAAGGAGACATCCTAGCCCCCAAAAATTAACCACATAGGAGAACACCAACACAAGATACATAACCTAATACCAAAATTAGCTCTTTATTCATAAAAACCTTGATTACATACAATGTGTCATGATGTAAGGTCTTCCTGGTCATGACCAATTATAAAGCAAGTAAGATTTTGACAAGATCCTAAAGATCCAATCCAAAACCCTAGCTAGTCTAGATTTGTAACATAAAAACTCTCTGGTAGAAACCTTAGCAAGACCTAACCTTGTACTCATAAGCCACAAAGCAATCTCCTTCCTTCCTAAGCTACATATACTAGCTCTTCTCAAAATTCACCCCTCTTATCTACTCTATGTTGAACTCTATGATCAACTCCATTAAATGAATCAAGAATCCCACAAAACTCCCTAATTATATGAAACTAATCCACAAGTTGGCCTAGCAAGTTAAAAATTAAATAAACTATTACATTAAATGCATATTTCAGCCACAAGTTGGCTTGCAACAAATATTAAATAGGAAACGTTAACCCTCATGTTAATCCATGATCACTAGGACAAGCCCCTAAGTTTAAAAATTGATTAAATACATATAATATAGATAACCAAGACCATACATAGGTCCTCATGCACCCCTATATCAATCTACATCATGATCACATGTTACATGTATTAAATACACTAAGTCGGCCTAAAGAACTCTAGTTGGCACCATCAACCTACTAAGTGTCAGCAAAACAACCAAGCATGCATGTCAAGCTTCCATAAGAATCATCAAGTAGGCCAAGCATCATTGAGAACATGTTTTGTTGAGCACTAGAAACTATGTCAAGTTCCTTTAGTGGTCAAACACCACAAGGATTAAGTACCTTAGTCAACACTATGCCCAACAATGACTAAGAATCCACCCTTCTTCTTTGACCAAGCATGAAGCTTCTCCACCAAACCCATTTATTCAAGCCTCTAATGCTAAATTATTTAGGAAACTTAGATGCCCCTGCATCAAAATCCTAAGATACAAAGAAAAGTGTATCCCATACTTTGTTCCTTCATGAGAACCACACTTCCACTTCATCTTCACCCAAGGCTTTCCAATCCATAAAGACAAGAAAATGAACAAGTCAACCAATTCCTCCTTCACCAATCTAAAAATAATATATCAACATATTCACTCATAGGAATAAACTTAAATAACATGATAGCCCACAAATAGGGACTGTAACTTATCACCACAATCCATATTAGTAAAAAGTTCATCCCACTCTATATATGTAGCAACATCGATAGAAACATTTATATCTCCAACCTTATCAATAGAAATATGTAATTCCTCAACAATATATATCAAACTCTCACCATTAGCGATCTCATTACACACAACAGGATTCTCTGAAACATATAACTCATTGCCAACAACAACAACCTCATTATTCCTAAAAAAGTGCTCCATAATTTCCATGTCAAATCTATCCAATTAATCATGAAAACAAATCTTTATCCCAACATCAACAAGGTTAGGAACCTCTTCACCAACAACCACAAGTCACTCTATAGGTTTCACATCAAACTTCACAAAGTGATTTAAAAAAACTAACATCCATCTCAACTTTGTCATGCCTTCTTCTCTCTCCAACAAGTCTTCTAACTGGCTAGACAAATCTCTTCCAAATTGGTAGACTCTAGCTCAAAAAATATATGTGACACTCAACTATCCCTTCCTTATCTTGATCGAACAATGCAACATCCATCCAAGAAAACACCTCTAAAATATTCATCTCCACCACATCATGGAGATTTTTTAGTCATCCCAGGGTCTAATCTTCTTGAAGGCAACTTCCAAGATCTTCATAAACCCTCTACAAAAAATCCCACCTAAGCACCTTTTGACAAACCCAAATTATTTACAAGTCATATCAAAAACTTCCACCTTACATGAACAACTAGGAACAAATAACAAGTCTGGGAACATGGATCTGTAAAAAAAATCACACAAACTCTCTGCAATCATGCACCAATGAGAACAACATTCCATATTTGAAACCAAATTATGGATTGACAAGAATCCTCTACAAGTGTAGGTCATACTACAATCTACCACCCCACACCAAGAATCACAAACCAAGAATCTTGAATCAAACCATTCCCAACACAATCACCACCAAATCAAGATCTTCTTTGACCAACTTCTCCCAACCCATGGTCCTAGTGTAAACTACCTCACCTTCAGTGATCTGTCTATACACTTAGGAAAACTCTCTCTGATACCACCTGACACAATACAAGGAAGGAGAATCCTCAAAGGAGATGTCCTAGCCCCTATAAATTAACCATACAATAGAAACACAATACAAGATACATGATCTGATACTAAAATCAACTCTTTAATCATAAACCAACTGATTGCATACAATGTGTTAGGTTGTAAGGCCTTCATGGTTACAATTATATACAAATAAAGTAATAGTTCTACAAGATCCAATCCCAAATCCTAGATAATCCAAATTTGTAACACAAAAACAATCTAGTAGAAACCTCTAGTAAGTTCCACCAAGAAATCTACTTATTTCCCAAGCCACAACTACTAGCTCTTTTCAAACTCCACCCTTCTCAACTACTCCATGTTGAACTCAATGATCCACTGTTAAATGAATGAATGAATCAATACTCCCCCAAAACTCCCTATTTATACCCAACTAAGCCAACAGTCATCCTAGCAAGTTCCAAATGAATTAAACCCTTACATTAATGCATATTTAAGCCACAAGTTGTGTTTCAAAAAAAATTAAATATTAAATTTTAACCCTTGAGTTAACCCACAATCACCACACAAAAATAATTAGGAAAATCCCCTAAGTTTACAACCCTGATTAAATGCACATAGTAGAGATAACCAAGACCACACATAGGTCCTCAAGGACCCCCTAGATCATTCTACATCACGATCACATCCTACATGCATTAAATGCATAGGTCAACCTCAAGAACTCCATTTGGCAACATCACCCTACCGAGTGTCTCAAAAAAAACCAAGCATGTCTTCCAAGCTCCCACAAGAATTGCTAAGTAAGCCAAGCATTGTCAAGAATAGGTTACGTCAAGCATTAAAAACTATGTTAAGTTCCTTCAACAATTGAACACCCCAAAAATTGAATACCTTTGTCATACACAAAATATAGGGGCAAAAACACACCAAATTTTATATATAAAAAGATCCACTAAGTTGATATGTTTGTTTTCATAAGTTAAAGTGTAGGTACATTGTTAACAAAAATAGGTTCTTAAATCAACACCTTGACATTCCATTTAGGTTTAAAACCAATGTGTATGAATAAATTGTTAAATTTGAACATTCATTATTAAACTGATTTTGACATTTGTTTCATTATTACATTAATTTTAAAATAATATATTATTTGTCATTTGTTGGCCTGATTTTTCACTATGCAGAGGATAAGGGAAAATCTTCTGAAAAATCATTTAAGTCTTGAAATTTTGAAAATTAGGGTTTTGTTCCTTGTGTTTTTCAAATCATTAGATTGCCCTTGTTTTGGAATACCCTCAAAATATTTTCAGAAAAATGCTTTCAATGATATTTTTTTTTCCTAAGGGAGGGCTTGTAGAAGCATGAGGTCATTATAATTTTGTTTAATCCTATGTGATTGTGCTTAGCATACAAATTGCTTAATCATTCTATTAGCAATTACCTTTGATGATGCAAAGTCTTTTTAATCTTTGATCTTGTTTAGATCAACGAGTATCGCATGCCCACAATTTCAAGATGCAAGGTATTTAAATAGTGCAGGCACGTGACTTGGTGACATGTAGCCTTTACATTCCTAAATTCCAGTGAATCATAAATTGTTAGGAACTTTTACAGGTTTGTTAGTACTTTTGCACATGTCCTAATTTTCCTGTGATATTATTGGTGGATTTGCTAGCAGAGGTATGCAGTTTATCACCAAGAAGTGTTAGCCACTGATTTCATCTCAATCAAGGGCTAGTGCTTTCCTGCAAGAAGGAGATGCTTATCAAATAAATAATGCAGGGAAGCAAAAGTTGGACAAGGGGCATAGTTTGACAAGATGGGCCCGCTATTCTCAAGAATAAAAGATAATAATAGTGAGGTGTCCTCTGTGGTGTGTGTCAGATGAGTTGGAACAAGTGGAGGAACATCATTCGTTACTATTAGCAAATATGCTACTCAAATGGTGAAGTTTCTCTAACCATTGATCTATCAGAGATCAAAGGCTAGTGCATGCCCAAAATTTGAAACTACACAAGAAATAAATAATGTGGGAAAGACAATTTTTGACATGTGGCAAGGTGGGGTCGAGTATTTGTAATGCAGTGTGCCACATTCTAAATGATTGATGATGTATACTGCCAGATGTGCCACTGAAGGAGTTTGAATACTAAATGGAAATGAAGTCTTATCAATTGTAGATCTTTTGAAGATCTACAGTTAGTGAAATCTTGCATTATAAAGCAACAAGTCAGATAAGAAAAGCGAGAATGCACCTTTACGACGCATGTCACAGTGGGGCCAGACTATGGAAAAATGCAGAAGTCACGCCATAGGATCTACCAATTGTGCTTAGCTGGAGCTACTTATGATGTGGGCTAGATAGGTGTCAAAAATAAATACAATAGTCAGAACACATAGGTTAAAAGAAATCATGTCATTGGCCAAAGTGGATAATGCAAGCATAAAATGAAGAGTTGTTTCTGATCGTTGATCCTTATCCTGATCAACGAAAGGCACTTCCTCGCATTTTGAATTTGAGCAAAGTTTAAACAAAGTGAGAATGCGCCTTACAAACACGTGTCCATGGTGACATCAAAAGTTTTTGCTTAGATGCCCTATAGAGTAGAATCAGTATCGTTGTTGATCTTTCGAAGATCGATGACTGGCCCAAGCCCACAATTTGAAGATGCTCATTAGATAAGGAAAGTGGGAATGTGCCAGCACGACATGTCGACTGAATGATGCCAAGTGCTTGCTTTCTCAAAAGAAGACATGGGATCTGCTAGCATGGAATGTTGTCAGATGGCATGAGCTCATATGGTAGTTTCTTATTGGTCAATACAAGTGACTGGTTTTTATTAGAAAGTGGATTAATCTGATAGTCAATCTTGTCTTGATCAACGAACAATGCTTCCCAGCAATTCTAAAATGCAAGGAATTTAAATAATGCAGGGAAGCAAATTTGTGACATGTAGCATTGTTTTAAAAGTCGTAAAGCTTGTTACTTTTTAAATTAGAACCATCTGATCTGGTAAAATCTATGGATGGGATTCAAACTTGGGTGCAAATTGTGGGCAACAGTTACTAAGAGTAAATATGATTTAGACCTTGTGCATGTGATTTTAATGTATGAGAAGAGCCCATGATTTCACCATTAATGAACCACCAAAGCATAGAGAGAACATCAGGGTTTGCCAAAATTTTTAGAGCCAGGGCACAAAAATTCTTGGTTAATACTCCAGTAAAATTGTAGAAGATATCACATAGTGCAGAAGTGCAAATTCTGGTGGGTAAGTACTTTGTGACTTTCTAAGTAAATTTAAAGTATCTACTGTTGTGAAATTCCTTGGGTTCATTCAAAATGCCTCCCCGAAAAGATTTTACTGGCAAATAGATTATTTGAAATGTTCTATGCATGATGAATTTCTTGAACAATTCCCCTTATCAGTGCATGAAATAACTAAGGGGAGGGAACTCATTCCGAAAAATCCTAAAGTAGTTGTAGTAGAAGGTTTTTATGACAAAGCTAATTGGGTAAGAGATGCCCAGGTTTCCATGGGAGGTCTAGAGTTGTTTAAGAAATGGTTTTCAAAGAAAAAATTGGACACTCTTATGAGCAATGTTTGGGAGTTTGATATTGGTAAATTAACAGTCCCCACAGTTTTCTTTGATAGTGATTTATTGATGGACCTAGCAAAGAAATATGATCCTATTACGAGATGGGTAGAAAACCATTCTGGAGTCAATCTTTTTAGGGTTTTCTTTGAGCTATTCAGTGAGGTTTTCAACCTTAACCCTAACCACGCTATGTATAAAATCATTGATATGGATGATTTACAAGCTAGATCTGATGCACAATGAATTTACCTAAGAACAGGGCCACTGTAGGAGCATGCTACTAAAATTGGCATTTTACCTATGATTACAGCCAGTACCCCAGAGCCATTGTTGAGAAGACATTTCAACTTGAGAGCTCAAGCACTGCATTTTTCTCTTTGCAAGATTTTTGGGATAGATGAAGGTGATCAAATTCTAGGTTCTATTGTCCTTACAATGGCTCAAACCCTTCAATTTGGAATGAGTACCATTTTGGATTTTGTCACTTTTCTAGCAAAAGAAATTCACAATGGTTTGGTTGGAATAGCAAAGGGAAAAGTGAACAAACCATTCTATTGGTATTCATTGCTGATGCATGTATGCTTATACAAGGGATACACTTTCTTCTCCAAGGGTATGGCGTCAGAAAAAACCAAGGATGGAGAGAGGAATCTAGTGTAGTTGTGGAGTGTGGATATGACTTCAAAGGCCATAGATGCTAGTTATGTAAGATTTGACAGATATTTTGCATCTAGGCTAAGATTGCTTTTGAGAGGTGACAGCCCCAGGATTCCACAAGCATTGTTGGAATTGGTTAGACCTAAAGACCATGCATAAGGACTGTTGGTTAGTCATAATTGGGGGGATATAATCCCTTATAATGTTTCAACTGTGATAAGGGTATATGGTTTTGTAGGAAAGCCACATGTGTTGCCTTTTCATGTGCCCTTGAAGATAGGGATTGCTGAGCTCTTATGGTAGATAGGAACTATAGATGAGAGGGAATTGATTAAGAAGGGCACTTTCTTTCCAATTGTTACTATAGTGCATGATTTTGTCTTTGTCAGAAAAGGGTGGAAGCACCTGAATTTATTTTTGGATAGATATAACATGGTAGAGTCTCATGCCAGATTCATTGACCCTAAAGGATTCTATGACCTTTTAAAAGAAAGGGTGAGAGCTTCCCATATGGTACATCAAGTTTACTATCTAGAAGATATAGTCAAAAATATCTTCACATTGCAAGAACAAGAATTGAGGAAAGAGAAATGAATAGTTTTTAGTAAGACCCTAGAATTCATTAATGCTTTTGAACCCCAATATGACCCATTGAAAGATAAGAAATACTAGGGAGCTAAAATACCAGCATTAATGAATAATTTTGCCATAATAATTCAAACCATGAATGAAAAGAAAGCTATGTATGCTGAGACACATCCAGACAAGGCTACAGAAGTACAAAGAAGAATAAGCAGTAGAAATGTGGTAGCTCCTGGCTAATATACATTGCAAAAAAGGGCAGGTTATGCCATGATTCAAAATGTGCAATAGGTACCCCCTCATCAAAAGCCAAGGTCAAGAAGTCCATCTGTAGCTAGCTCTCCAAAAAGGAAAAAACTAGAGTAGGGGTCTTCTTCTTCTCAAAAGGAACAATACTACCCAAGCCAGTCCCCAATCCAGATAGATGATGAAGCATCGCTAAGGGAACGACTTAGACAAATGGGTGGAGAAGGGGATGTGATTATCACTTCTATAGACCTGGATGTTGGAGAGCCACAAGAACCTCCTACACCTTCCTTGGACCTAACCATTGCTGATTACCAAGGTAAGGAAATTGACCCAATAGTTGCCCAGGCTTCTGAAAGATTTATTAATGATGAAAATTTTGTAAGATCTAGGGCTTTTGCTCAGTTCTTGTGGAGATTAAATATGGGAAATTTTGAGAAAGTCTATGAGAAAATCAAGGCTGAGCAACCAGATAAACCTGACCCAGTTATTAAGGGAGATGTGAAATCAAAATTTTTGAATGATTTTGCCCAGTTTACTCTTGAAGCTAGGAGGCAAATAGTTAGATAGTTAGGAGTCCTCCTTTTGTCAGAATGGGATAGAGCAAATGCTATTTTTTTTTATTCAGTAAGGAAGCAGAAGGATGTTCAACTAACAATTGCTGAAGAAATATTGCAGGCTCATAGAGGAGTCAAATTTAGTGATGACCACCAAGCCCTTGTTATATGGTCCATGGAAAAGAGGGAAAATACCAAGATGCATGAGTTTCCCACTACAGAGCATACTGGTACATTGACAGTATACAGGGCTGGTGAAGTGAGTAGTAAGAAAATAATGAGAATGGCCTCAAAAGTGCTAAAACTTGGTGGTTTTGTATTTGGCCAAGAAGAAGATAGATTTACCCAACTCAATGCTAGGTTTGAAGAAGTTTTGAAAGCATATGAGGAAAGGGGTATACAGATATAGTCACTGGAAAATAAAGTGTCTCAAATGGAGAAGGTGCTGGGGAAAAGAAAAATGGGAGAAACTAGAAAACCCAGGATTGCCTACCCCCCAAGGCCACCTATTGAACCCTTCAAGTCTACTCCAATAGTTGAGATACCTAATACTTCAGAAAGACCTCAGTTCTATACTATAGATGATTTTGAAGAAGAGAAGAATAAGTTGTATGCCATGCACGTAGAGCTTAACAATCAGCATAAAGAAAAATTGAGGCATGGTATTATGTATTTATTAGACTAAATAGAGTGGGCCACATTCTTTGATCAATTGTCAAAGATTTGAGCAATCAGGGATGAATTAAAGCAAAATGAAGATATATTCAGACTCATTGTACAGAAGTGGATAGAGAGAAGCTCAGATATGACTAATATGTGTATATATGTTATTCATTTAACATATCATCATATAGAAGGAATTTTTGACTTACTAAATAAGTTGTAGAATTTTGATGATAAACAAGATTCTTTATATAGAAAATTAACCAATTGCCTTTCCAAGTATTTTGTAGAAAAAATTGATTTATTCCCTTGTGCTCTAAAGTCAGTTGATAAAATAAAAGAAAAGGAAGAATGGAAGAAGGAGCTAGATGAAGATTTTTGTGAGAGAATAAATAGGGTTGTAAATGAAGCTGGCCATCTATTGTGGGCAATAACAAATGAGGAGTTGGTTAAAGTGCATATATTTTACAACTCTATTTGAAAAGAATTGGTTAATATGGAGACAATTGCAAATTCCCTTTTAACTGTACAAAGAGAAGTTCTGAGTTTTGATTGGCCAGATGATGTTGTCTATAATAAGTGGAAGGAAAAATTCATGTCTACAGAGCAGATGTCAAAAGATGACAAGGTGGAAGATCATGCAGATGTAACTGTTACTTTAATAGTCGATGAAAAAGATAGAGAAAATCCCCAAGTTAAAGTAAACTTACAGATAAATGAAGGAGACATGTCACTTTCAAGCCTCATGGTCACTTATTCCAAGGAATCAAATAGATAAAGAATCAAATCATTATACCAATTCTAGAGGATGTAATAGAAAGGGCCCACAAAAGGAATGTTCGATGTAAAACTTTTTCTGTTACTCACATTTTTGTCATCTTGTGATAAGTGTATGCAAATGTTTCTTGTAAAAGACACCTGTCACTTTCTCTTAGCCTGAAGCTTGTTGCATCACACACTATTTGAGTGAGATTCCAAGGCTAAAGGAGGGTCTAAATTCTATTTTTCTAAGTGATATTCTTAGTCTATTTTTGGTCCAAATTTTTGAAAGCAAGTTTATGATGTATTTTCTCTGTCAATTCTCTAAGAATACATGAATATAGAATGAGTTGTGTTTCTTTCTGAAGGTCATTCTGAGTCTATTGTAAATGGTATACAATTTTCAATGAAAATGAATACAAATTGTAAACTGTCCCCATATCAATTCTTTCTGAATCTTGTCTCCTTTTAATTACTTGGTTATCTTGATATTGTATAAGTAAAGGCTTGTGCAATTGAAAGCAATCTAGTTAGGTTGTATATCTGTTTATCACTGCTATTAATTTAATGGATTAAGTAAAAGCTTTGATGAATGTGATAAGGTTGATCTAGTAGTGGAAAGGGTTTTGAATGATAAATTTTCATAAGAATTGCTGATAAAATTTGTTGTAAGGCAACAAATTAGATCTAGAAATTTGTAATAGACTCTATGCCCCAATGGATTAGACACAGATCAAATTTGACCCAGCTGAAAGAGGAATATGTCACAAATGGTTATCAAAAATACAGAATTAAATCAATTTTACTTTTGTTTCTTGTAGATCTTCAAGGTTGGCCAGTACTTGTCTGCATGGAATGTTTTAGCTTTAGTTAGCCACTATTGATTGGGAACATTTGTAGATCTATAGAAGAAGTTTTGGCCATATCTGTTATATGGGATGTGTTTATCAAGTTATCAAGAATTGTGTATGTATTTGAGGATTTGAGATGAGAATCAGAATGAAACTAAAAATAATCCTCATACATTTTTCCCAGTCTTGAATCCTCCTTGGGTATACCCACCCTGGTTTTGTAGAGCCAGAAGAGTAGAAAACCACTCTTGGTTTTGTTGAAGTTGGGCCCAAATGCTTTGCACATGCAATTGTTAACAAGAATTGGCTAGTCTTTATATTGTATGAGTGTCATCTTGGTATTAAGCATTTTGTCGCTTAGTAGTTTTAGTTCATTTTAAAACTCCAACAACCCCTACAAAAACCAACTAATAAAGCATTCTAATTTAATCCAATTATTTTAAAATTAAATAATATTAACTAAGATAACTTAAACCTGCATCATTAAAACAAGTCATAAATCTAACTTAACTTTATAACCACTACTAAACTCAAATATTTTAAAATAAAATAATACTAACTTACAATTTAGAACAATACAATCACTAACATTAAAATAAACTAATTAACTAATCTTCACTACTAACTTTAATTTAGAAAATACTTTAAATTTTCTAATACTAAAAAAGAACATATTTATTAAATTACCTAAGAAAATAAAATAACTAAATTACACTTAAACTTAAAACTAAACTAATTAAATAACTTTTTAACTAATACTAAAATAAAATATGAACATTAACATTATTAATATCTATTGCTACTAACTCCCTAATACTAACTAACTAACATAATACTAATATTTAATATAACAACACTAACCACCATTTTAATAATAATAAATTCTAAAAGCACAATTACAACTAAAATAAAAACAAAATAACCTAAACAAATCCTATACTAACATTCTACCTTAGTACTAACCCACCCCACTAACTTCTACCCAATACTTACACACCCATCCCAACCACCTGTCCTAACACAACACCACCCTTCCCAAAGTACTTGGGCATTTCCACAAGACTGCACACGCTGCCCAAGGTTGGGAATTCGCAGCCCAAAGCACCGCCCCAAGGAAAGTATGCCTGGAAAGAATAAAACAAGGAGGAAAGGTATGTTAAGGTTTTTACTTTATTATAAACCTGCTCACTCCCCATTCGACCATATTACCACTGACAAGTCAGATTTGGGGGGCACGTGGGATACCTTTTTTGCAATTTTTTTTTAAGCCTTGTCAACACCTAGCAAGGGAAATGCAAGGGTAAAAAGGTAAGTTGAGGTTTAAATTTATTAAACAAACCTACTTCCTTCCAATCTACCCTCCAATCCTATTTGACCTTGATTCTTGTGTAAGGTGACATCATCCACATCAATGATGGCTCTTATTCTCATTTCTACACCTAGGAAGTAATGAGTGGGGTGTAGTTAAAGACTTAGGATGGGGGGGTAATAAAATTTAAAAGTTTATTAGGTGATAACTTAGGATATTTTAGGATATTCTTTATGCATTTTCTATTTTCTTTTTTTTTGTTTATTAAATTTTTAATAAGTTTAAAGGATATTTAGAGAATCTTTTAAGATTCTCTATCCAAGGGAAACATTTAAATTTCTATCCCATACAAAATCTAGAGCATAATTTCTCTTGGGAACACATTTTTTTTGAAGGCCTTTTTTTTCTAAGTATAAAATTTCAAATTTATTTATTACTCAAGGTGGGGGGTATTTTTTTTCAAAGTTGATCTATAACATAGATGTTAAATGTAATGCTTGAACATTTGAAAAGGAGCATTATGCTACCTAATACTCACAAAATTTATGAAGTGAAATACCAATCATATCATTGAGTTCTCTTTAACATATTTTAAACTTTTAAATTACATGATTGTTTTTCATCATTATATCTAATTAATCCCAATCAAATGGATATGATTATGAAACATAGGAATGCCACAGAAAGAGTGAAACATCATTACGTTTGATTTTTAAGAAACATATGCAAAATCTGAAAATGAACTAGAAGACTCATTTTTGAGAATGATTCTCAATTTTTTTATTGAACCACCCGATTCAAAGGCTGCATCGGGAAAGAACTAGGAAGAAAACCCAATGTCGTTGCCATTTCCACAATAAGTTAAAATAACATTTTTACACAAGATTTCAATCCTGAGGAGAACTCTCCCAACATAACTAAATTTCAATGACAATTCTAAATTTCCTTCTTGGCTCCATAATAGCGGAAACCATTAACAATTTTGATGCAGGAGCATCCAGAGGTATAAGGGCAATCCTATGTCACCCAAAAAATGTACTTAGACTTAGTTTCTATTTTATGTCTTTGCATTTTTGGATACCCATTTGGCTCAAATAAAGGTTCCAACTCTCATAGTTCAACTATCAGTGCATTTAAAAATCCTGAAAAAATAGGAGCATGCAATTTGACCATCATTTTGGTGACCTAGAAGGTGTGACTTGGCCAGATAAATATAATCAAGATTTAGAGCATTCCAAAAAAAGAATCAGGTCAAAAGGCCCCACGGTTTGAAAGTTATTGCAGTTTTTCGGGTTTTGGAGACCTCCTAAGAATGCTTCAAAGTCAGGTTTGGGGCATTAAATGACCTTGAAAAGGGTCAAAAAATGGGGGATGAGCAAAGCTTGTCCATAGGGCTATAGAGCGCTTCGAGAGCTTTCCAAAAATGTAAACGGTTCGTCAATCGGAGCTACGGTTCAAAAGTTATGCCTCCCGAAAGTTCAGCTACCGTTTCTGGATTCTTCTAGATTTGCACCGACTTTTAACGCGGCTTCTGGAACCTTCTATTTTGTCGGTGGATGCCTACTAGCACTTTCTAGAATGTACTCCTAGTCCTTAACCCTCTGGGGTCTATTTAAGGAGATTTTTGGCATTGTAAAAGGCAGTTCGGATTGGAGCTTGAGAGGAGGTGCTAAAAGGAGAAATATTCTCCAGATTTATGCTATTGTAAGCCCGCAGGGCATGTTTTGAGTTTATTTTCTCTGCACTGTTTGTACCAGCTTATTTTCTCAGTTAATATAATTTCCCCTTTCTATTGTGTCTATTCTGGTTGTTGGGTTGTGTCGTCATCAAATTTCTGCTACACATAATGGTGATCATGGAGAGAACAAAAAATGACTGAAAGACAACCAGTCATATCATGAAGATAAAGTTAAACATTCACTCCCATTCTGGGTTTGCACAACAGGTTTGACATTGAACCAGACTAGGGAAAAGGTAAATTTTTCCAATAGGAGACATCAGACACAACACCATAATAGGTGCCCTTTTGGGGCTATAAACTCAAGAACATCAATTCTTCCATTCTTACATTCTAAAAAGTAGGGGACCATAACACCCCACTCTCTTCATCTTGAGAAGAGACTCTACACTGTTGGAGTCCAACTAAAGATCTCCTTCCATACATGGCCACTTCTACCTTATCCAAGGGTGAGTAATGCCAATACAACCCATACAATCCCTTCAAAATTCAAAGCAAATTACAAAGGAAAAACATTTAAGAAAACCTATTTCAATCTCTCCCAAACATACTCAACACACACATGAACATACATATGCAATAAAACTGAAACATGAAACACAACATGAACAACATGAATTGAGGAATTCCTACCTTCACAATAAGGTTATGGTAAATGAACAAATTTGAGATGAGCATTCCCTTCCTTCTCCTTCTCCTTCAATCCTAAATTCTAATCTAAAACTAGAGGTTGGGTGAACACTCAAACCCTCTCAAATTTGCCTCTAAATAAGATCCTA